>VXBX01002376.1:20065-57729 GCA_013400415.1 Scytalopus superciliaris | reverse complement strand
ACCAGCTGGATGCAGCTCCCTTCACCAGCACTCTCTGAGCCCTCCAGCCAGCTCTTAAGCCAGCACTTGTACTCTCCTTTAGGAGAGTCTTTCCCCATTTACCCTCTCTCTGCTGCTCAGGACCTTGTAACACAGGTGCAATCCAAACCCACAAAGCTAAGATCTAGAAAATATCAGGAGATAGGAGATAGTCTGGCTTTCCACAGTGAAGCCCCATTTCCACCTCTTCCCATTTTCCACCTGCAGTTCTCAGCATAATAAAAAGTAACGAGCAAGACTTCTTGGCAAATGGAGGGAAGTTATTTAATGCCTGCTGAGAACCTGTCCCCATATGTTTAATAAATGCTTTCATTCAATAAATGCATACCCAGCTTCAAGGAACATGGAAAACTACAAGGTTGTTTTGCATTGAGTGCCAAGGTAATAATAATCTGGCAGGTAAGTGCTTGCTCAGGGTAGTAAAAGGCCAGCAAAGCCAAGGCTGGCTGTTCCCACTCTTATAACAATTATTTGCTGGTGACCACCAGTCTGCAGTGAAAGGTTCAGGTGCCTCTGGAATTTTCCAATTTTTCCTAAGTGCCAGGTGACTCAGGGCCCAGCTCTGCTGCTCTTTCTCCCAGAGTTTTATCTGGTTGAAAATGAGCCTCGAAAGACTCTGAGCTGTTCCTCAGCAGCAGAATCTGATCCTGTGTTGCTGGTCTCTAAATGGGTTTTGAGTAGCTGGCACCAAGGCTTTACATATATCTTTAAAATACAGGAGGTCTGGGGAGGGGTTTATAAATAAAGATGTATGTTATTTCTATTAGATTCTGTTTGTTAAAATTACATATTGTTAGGCTGAACGGTGCAACCCCTGAAACAAAAAGCAAATGACAAATTCAGACTTCTGGAACTGTGCAAGTTCCACTGAGAGAATAACCCTGAAAACTCACCAGCCACATCTGTGAATATCAACCTGCAGTGATTACTGTTTTAGTGGGCTGCAGGTTATTTTGCTTTACACCCAGTGGCCCGTCGGGAGAGGAAAAACCCTTATTGACAATCAGTGACATGGGGGGGGGGGGGAAGAGTTAAATCTGTAAAACGAAAAATTATCTGACAACAATTCCAGCTGCAAGGTTTGCTTCTGGGCACAGCATGAAAGCAAGCTGAACTTCAAACCTCTCCTGTTATCCTGCTCTGCTTCAGCTGTGGAACAACCAACCCACTTTGGTCCTGGGAGTACCAGACGCTGAAATCACTTTTCAGGGGGGAGGGGAAAAAAAATACACTGAAAATATGCTCAAAGCAAAGTCTGAAGAAGGATGTTGCTTGAGCAGGTTTTTATTACCCTGCAGCTCCTTTGAACTGCACAGAGGAGGGAGTGAAGCAAACCTTTCCTTACCCCCAGCTGCCTTCGGGATGCCAAACCCAAGGAGAGCCCACACAGAAGGTGTTGTCCTTGCTGCTGGCAGAAACCAGAACAGATCAGCAAAATGCTGTTGGAGCAGCTAAACAAAAGTGAATGTGCACTTGAGGATGGAGAGACCAGAGTTTAAGTAGGGCTTTCATCACAGCAGGTCCCACCACTCATAAGCTGCTGAGGGGCTGCTGAAATCAATGGAATTTGGGGGGCATCAGGTGCTTTCTGGGTCTTAAAGGAGAGGTCACTACACTGGGCCTTTCTTTCTTGCCCCCTCTGAGCAGGTGAGACACATTTCCCCTATCCCTGGTCCAAAAAAACCACACGGATGTGGCACCTGAGGACGTGGTTTAATGGTGAACATGGTGGTGCTGATGGATGGTTGGGCTTGATGATCTTAAGGGGCATCCTTTGGGAGGAGAGCTTGGAACATATTCCCACATTTCCCGTTTCCACACAGAGCTGAGATCCCTTCTGAGGGTACAAATTCAAGCCCAGATCTTCCTGGCCATGCCCAAGCAGCAATTCCTCGGGACAGGCTCTGTGGTGTGATGTCAAATATCAGGCAAGGGAGGAAATGTGGGGAAAACAAGGCTTTGGGCTGTGGCTGTGGCATTTTGGGACCGTGTGGCTGCAACTTTTCCCATCTGGGAAATCTCCCAAAAGGGAATTACAGCAATTGAAAGATGTGACCAGGAGAGCAAGCCCTGCTCTTGCAGGATAATTGCAAAGTAAATAAGGGTGCCCAGAGCATTTGCAAATTTTACTGACATTAAAAAAGAAAAAGGAAAACAAAACCACTCTTATGACCAACTCAATCCATGTCTTTCCAGCAAGACCTCAGAGGCAAAAATAGCCAAGTTAATACCAGAACTAACACTTCCAGATCTGTGTTCTCTTGTAATACACAACACAAACAGGTACTAATCACCTACTCATTTGTGTTTGCTCTGTGTTGCCCGACTGTTCAAACTTTCTGAGCCCGGGAAAGGGTTTCATTTGAGTCTCCAGCACAAGAGCTCACTGTGCTGAGGGTAGGATAGTCCATATTTAGCACAGCCCAGGTGAAGGGCCTTACAAAGATCCCTCATTTCAGGGCAAAGCTACCGATGACAACCCATGGTGAGCAATGTGAGAAGCTGCTGAAACAAGTCCTGCAGGAGCTGGCAGGACCTCAGCAGCAAGCAACGGGTCTGTGCTGCCTCCAGAAGAAAGGCAGCCAGTGGGAGTGGGTGGGGAGGCTCCACAGGGGGATCAGGACAGGCTGGATTCGTGGGATGAGGCCAATGGGGTGAGGAGGAACAAGGTCAAGCGGCAGGTCCTGCCCTTGGGTCACACCAACCCCTGGCAGCTCCAGGGTGGGGCAGAGGGGCTGGGGAGTGCCTGGTGGGAAAAGAGCTGTGACAGTGACANAAGGGTGGTCAGGCCTTGGCAGGGGCTGCCCAGGGAGGGTTGGAGTGCCCAGCCCTGGAGGTGCCCAAGGCAGGGCTGGCCGTGGCACTCAGTGCTCTGGGCTGGGGGACAAGGTGGGCATCGGGCACAGGGTGGGCTCCCTGGGCTGGGGGGGCTTTGCCAGCCTCAGGGATCCTGGGATTCTGTGACTTGTCCCAGAGAAACAGGTGCCTCTCCAGGATGGGGCAATCTGGCCCCAGGGGCTGACCATATAAGACAAGAAACAGCCAGAGGAGTTTCTGTGCCTCTGATTTTCTCTCACACCTTCAGCTGTGAAATTCTTCTGAGTGTCATCACCCTCCTCCTGTCTGTTGGCTCTGCCAAACCACAAGTCAGGAGAACAACTCCCTAGGATTTATGGACCACCACTATCCCAACACTCTTACGCCCATCTCTCCAATGCTCTGGCAACACTTTTCCCAGCTGCCTGCAGTGGGAAGGATGTTGGAAATCTGATGCAAGGAACTCTGTTTTGGAGAGTAACTCTGAGGAAGAGAGAAGGAAGAAAGCAGGATGATTTTAGGAGCTGTGCTTTCATCTCTCATGGAAGGACAAGCCCCCGTGCAGCTCAGGAGGACCTGAGGTGCCCATTGCTCTTTCTGTTTCAGCAAACCAAAATAACAACAGGAACACCTAATTTGATCCAAAACCAGGCAGGAAATTGTGCCCCTCACATTTAAATGCAGAACTTGGCTCAGCAAATTATGCTTTCATCACCTTCAAGCTGGGCTATTGCAAGCAATACATCCCCAGGCTGGAGTGACCACAGAGAGGCACTCAGAGCCCCTGGCTGGTTCCTGACACTTGTCTCCTGAGTCACACATGCCAAAACAAGCACTCCTGGTGCAGTCAAACAACCTGCTCAGCAATCCTGGCTTGCAGCTGGGAAGCTTTGAAACAGCCCAGGCATCGCTCACAGAGTGCCTTTCTTCCTTCTCCCTCTGTAAAAGGAAGCAGGATCGGTACCATTTTCCAGAACATCAATAGAGGTTGTTAGGAGAAAATTCCTTCCTGGGAGGGTGGGCAGGCCCTGGCACAGGTTGGGCAGAGAAGCTGTGGCTGCCCCATCCCTGGGAGTGTCCCAGGCCAGGCTGGACGGGGCTTGGAGCAACCTGGGCTAGTGGGAGGGTTGGAATGAGATTATATTTAATGTCCCTTCCAACCCAGGCCATTCCATGACTCCATGATTCCATGATTTAAGAGCCTTTATCTTTCTACATTGCAGTTTCTTGACCTCCTGCATTCCCTTGGACATTTTTGAAAATTTTAATATTATGAGAGTGGTCTGAAGGTCTGAAGTGCCCAGCCCTGAAGTGCGGGAATGGCTCTTCCCAACTCCTGAGCCCAGTTTCCAAAGAGAATATGTTTAAATTAAAGGCAAGAACTCGGGATCCCACCTCCCCACGATGTGCTTGGCATGAGAAACCAGGTGAGGGGCCCTTTCCCTGGGAACAGATTAAGTTATCTCCCCTGTCCTCCTGAAGTTCAGACAAGATGACAGGCTGCTGATTAGATTCTCCCTGGAGCTGACTCATGGTCCCACTGTGAAGGGTTCAGTAGTTTACTTGGCTTCTCTGCTTCAGGCTGAGAAAAAAATCCCACAGAAAGTCCTTTGTGTGTGGAAATATCCCAGAAGCCAGGAGATAACTTTTCCCAAACCAATTAAGTACTGTAGGAGCTGCATCCTTTCCATAATATCAACAGGAGAAATATTCACAGTGTGCCTCTCACTGTTATTTGAGCAGCAAATACTCCATAAAAAACCAGTACACACTTCAAGTTCTCTTATTTGCCTTAAATTTAAGCTTTTTTTCCCCCCCCCTTCCTTTCAGTTGTCTTGAGATTTGACTGAAGAAGTTGTGGATGAACCCACAGAGTCCCACGACTCCTTGTAATGAGAAATTAGTGAAGAAAGGAAACCAAATCTCTTTGTGGGTCAGGATTGCAGAACTTGAAGCCAACAGTGCTGGGATAAGGAATATTGAAAGCCACTGTATGGCAGTGAAAAGGGAATGTGGGCTGAGACACAGAGCCCTTGGCACGAGGAAAAGGGATGGATTTCCTGGAGCAGAGAGGCAGGGAAGGGAGATGAGGAGCAGGAGGAGGATGGAGGGCAAAGGCTCAGGCTGTGACACACGTTGGGTGTGCAGGGAGGTTCTCCCTGGTTTCTTGCTGCTCTTGTTCCCCAGGACTCACCTCTGCTTTGGCCTCTCTCCTCCAACAGGCTGGATTTTAAAACATCCTGAGAACAAAACAGAGCCAAAAGCTTCACCACTGCCAGAGCTTGGACAGACCCATGTAAAAGGCGAACGAGAAATGTGAAGGGCAGACTTTAAAACCAACAGGATGCATTCCTGGGGTTCCTGTCAGAAAGGTGTTTTCATCACACCTGTATGAACCTGAAAATTAGGGTTTTAGCATCCTGCAAAGCAGCAAGGAAGAAAGAGTGAGTGCTGATCTCTCCCAGTTAAGGCTAGTGGGGTAGAAAAGATCACTGCCAGTGTATTTCTCCTGCTGTATAACTGTTGCCTTCTGATTCCACACTGTATTTTCCTCAGCAACGTGTTCCAAAAATCTTTGAAGAGTCTTCTAAGAAGTGGTTTGGATCTAATCAATTCATTTGGTTTGAGAGTCAAGCCTTGTCTTGCTCATGAGAATAGTCAAAGTACCCACCCTGCAGTCCCAGAAAGCAGAGTTTTCCTCTTTAGTGCAAACCCCGTGACCTGCATTTCACACACTCAATGCTGTCACATTCCCCCTTTGTCCTAAATCCACCTTCTGCAACCCACTCTAAAAATTCCTTTCAGTTCAACAAGGAGTGGGCCAGAATTTCTTCTGCCATACCTTTTCTGACTAGGAATGGTACCAAATAGATTATGGGCAATTCTGTTGTGGGAAGTTCAGCTCAGATACCCGGATAGGTCTGTGTGGGACTAACATTTAACTCGAGAGACTAAGGCAGAAGAGATGAGACCTTGTGTTGGGGAAGGTCTCCCTCAAAGGACAACTGCATCACAAAACTAACAACTGCAGAGCTTTTCCTTAAGGACAGCTCAGAGCTGGTACATTAAAGATTTACAAAACTAAGAGAAGCAGCAGCATATGGTGAATTCTGCCATAAAAAGGCTGTGAGGATGGGGAGAATCTCACGTGGCGAGAACAGGGGCAAATCCTGTTCCTTCATAATGAACTTCTTTTTCACTGCAATGACCAGAAAAGGTTATTACAGTTCTAAGAAATGCCCCACTGCCAATAAAATGAAAATGCCAAGCTCGAGGCTGCAATAGGCACAGCACACCATGGTACATGTCTAAGCATCATAGCCCAGGCAGGAGGGGAGGGAACGGCCTCAGGCTGGGCCAGGGCAGGGCCAGGGGGGACAGCAGGAGGGATTTGTGCCTGGCAAGGGTGGTCAGGCCTTGGCAGGGGCTGCCCAGGGAGGGTTGGAGTGCCCAGCCCTGGAGGTGCCCAAGGCAGGGCTGGCCGTGGCACTCAGTGCTCTGGGCTGGGGGACAAGGTGGGCATCGGGCACAGGGTGGGCTCCCTGGGCTGGGGGGGCTTTGCCAGCCTCAGGGATCCTGGGATCGTGTGAAACTGGAACCTTCTGGGCACACACCAGTAGTGGGCTGTGTCAAGTGAGCTTTCCATACAGTCTGTCCTTGCTGAGGCCAAGGGGAAAGGAACTGTTGCCTTCAGCATCTGATTTTCTCCTTCAGAACAATCTTGGAAAGCTCCACTCTCGACATTTGGCGTTTGTGGGGCATCCAAAACCAGACCATAGGCAAGAGCACTGGGCAATTTGCTGTGAGTGCTGCCCCTCCATCTGGCTTAATTGATAATGAAAGGATAATGATCCAGCTGAGGAATCTTTAACTGGCAGCAATGCTGATTTGGTTGCTGAGTGTTGCAAACGAGGGCTCAGGGCCAGTTCTTTGCAAGCAGCTCATTCCAGCAGCGTGGGGCTGGGAAGGGAATCTCTAGAAGAGTGTGAAAACTCCCAGCCTGGGGTTCAATTCATGTCCTCAAACACTCTAAGTGGATCCTTCTATGTAATAAGGGCTTTTGCAAATCATCTGCTTCCTCCTGGGAAAAGGAGGGATAGGAGAGAACCCTTAGCTGCCACCTCTGCTAAGCACACACTTCAGTTTACTTTCCAGCAGGAAAGGATTTAAGGATCTGCCTTTTTCTTTCACACAAATTAATTATCATCTCTTTTATCTTTGAGCAAACCTAGAATAGACCCAAGGAGAAGGACAAAAATCTTGTACTGCAAAGGCAATATTGACATAATTATTAAAGCTGTAATAGTCAAGCAATGTGGAATGAAGGTGGAAAAAGCTGTCTTTTCCTCATCCATCAGACCCAGGGATTTACAGCAGCACCTACAGCCTGCAAAAGGAGGGGTGAGGAATAACAGCTCTCACTCAGACTCATAATGTGTTATATTTCGAGAGGTTGGTTTTCTTTCCCCTTATTTATTTCTAACAGTGAGAAGATTTAGACTTTATTCCTCTTGCACCCTTTATCCAGGTATGCAGTGACAGCCACTTAAATCAGCAATATCTTTGTGAGCAGCAACAATAACACACATTTCCCACCACACACATTAATTTTATGTGTGTGCATAAGTACCCTGAAGAACAAATGTCCCACCTCTTCAAAATTCAGCACAATCTCGACAATTTTATACCCAAACAGAAAATATCAAGTTTTGCAGCAGGTATTTTTAGCCCACACCAAGGATTTGGATGGTTCAGTAATGCAGGAAAATAAGGTGCAGCATGGGAGGCACCAGAAATTAAGTTCAGGGTGTTATTAGCTTTGTTACAGACCTTTCACCCTTTAAGGTTGAGGGTCAAGGCTACAGGCAGGGAGAGAGAGGTGTCTGACCTGTTTGGGTTGCCACACTGGGAACTGAATGCAGAAAAGAGTGGGGAGAAGCAGGTTGAGATTGAGCCTTTTCTGTATTTGAGGGAGGGTTGGCAGAGGCAGAGTGCAGCATGTGTAAAAAGTCATATCATTTACTTACCTGTCCTTGTAAGGGTTCTGGTCAACACAGGAGTTTTAAATTTCCCCAGCCAAGCTGCTTTGTAGCTGCAGTGAAAGCTCAGTGAGTATGGGTTTGGTTCTCAGGTGCCTTTATGCTGTTTGATGTTTGCTTTCTGTTCTTCTCAGAACCTGAAACAGAAGAGCTTTTTCTCTGCTCGTCTCTTTTGGGATAAAAAAAAGCATCCTAAGCCAAGGGAATCTGGGAACAGGGGGGTTGTAAGTAGTAACCTGTGGTGCTATTTTTTCCTCAGGGAGCTGAGGGGGTTTTGAGGGATTGGTGGAGGAGTTGGCACCAACACTGAGCACCCACCTGCCTCAGGGTGTCCTTTACAGCTCTGGGGGGGCTCCTGTGCAGCTGCATTTTGGCAGCTCTCACATCATTCTGTCTCCCAGAATGGTCCCAACCATTGCAGACAGAGAGACACTTGATCTGTGACAGGATGAGATGCAGCTTTGAGAGGATGAGAGGGAACAGCCTCAGGGGACAGCAGGAGGGATTTGTGCCTTGGCAGGGGCTGCCCAGGGAGGGTTGGAGTGCCCAGCCCTGGAGGTGCCCAAGGCAGGACTGGCCTGGCACATGCTCTGGGCTGGGGGACAAGGTGGGCATCGGGCACAGGGTGGGTTTGGGGATTCTGGAGCTCTTTTCCAATTTAAATGATTCTGGGATTTTAAGTCCATGCATTTTACCAAGGAGTGGGATGAAAATCCTCGTTTCCTGCAGAGCAGGGAACATCCCTGTGCTGACTCCCTGCCATGTAGTAATTGCAGTTCTGCTGCTGCCTTTCTTACACTGGAGGCATTCCAGTTTTCTCTGCCTGGCTGCTTATTTTCATCAATTACTTCAAAACATCATATCTCAGAAGCTTCTTCTCCCTCCCATTGGTTGAGGTTGGCTGATCAGTTCAAAATTATCTTTCAGTGTGTATTTCAAACACAACCCCAACTGTTCTGTGGGAGAAGTCACATCCAGGTCGTGGATTTATCCTGAGCAACGATCCAACAGGCAGTGCTTGCAAAGGACAAATACAGCCTTATTGATGACATTTGCTATTTCAATCATATCATTACGTCTGCAACTCAGGAACTGAGATGCCCTTGTGTCCCAATTTTCTGTAAGCACTGAGGGCTCGTGAAGGAAGTTTGGTTATTACTTAGACAAGAGAAATACAGCCCGAGTAGAGAAGAAAGGCAGGGTGATCTCTCACAGGCTCGCTTTTGCATTGTGTTTGTCCCTATTAGAAAACTGCTGACATATCTTCTCCCTCCCATGCAAATGGAATAACAATATTAAAGCCACTTTAAGTGCAACTTTCATCCTGTCCCTAAACCCTCCCTCGTCCTGCTCGCTTCCTACAGGAGACTTTCTGCCCGACCCTTTATCCAGTGTGCATTACTCCTCTCGAGCAAATAAAACCCCCCACACCTGTGGGTGGAATTTCATCTGGCCAGGCGAACTGGAAACTTTCTCCCCGGGGAGGAGGAGGGTTTGTGCATGACTTGCTGTTGCCACCAGAGCTCTGAGGGTGTTGCTGCAGCAGTGCCAGCAGCGAGCCGAGCACCACCGAGATGTTAAAGGGAATAAATTGATCGGTCTGAGCTGGCCGAGAGCTCGGAAAATAATGCACTGGGGGCTCGGGTTACTCCTGAGCAGGAATGTAGGCCACTGGATCTCAGTAAGGTGGGTGCTCCTGTTCCCTCTCACTGCCTGCTGGAATAGCTGTGGAAAGCTTTTGTGGCTGGAGAGTGTGGACTCAAACCCCTCAGTTCTTGAGTTCCCGGGCTAATTTACAGCTCGCTTCAGCACTGCGTTGTCCAGGCAGGTTTTACCCCCAGAACAGCTAAAGGAGGGTGGGAAAAGCTCTCACAGGAGCAGCACGACCCAAAGTGCAGCAGGGCCAGACTCCCAGCACCTGTTTTTGCTCTCTGGGCATTAATAAGCGCTGGGGCTTTATTACAGCCTGGCTGTGTTGGGGTTAGTGGCTGGCAAAGCCGTGTTTGATGTGTATCCAGCAGTGTGTGAACCAGCTCTCTGGATCCCTTCAAACAGTCCCTGCTGGTCAGAGAACTGTCTGCACTTCTCCAAAAGCTACGAAGGCTCCAAGAAACTTTTGGCCCACGTGTGATGTGAAACAGAGCAAGAAAATGTTCTCCAACCCCCCGAAGTTTGCACAGAAATAAGGGAAATGCTGTGTGGCGATTACTGTAAAATGAAACTTTGCACATCTGGGCATCTTTGGCCTGGCTTTCATTTAGATGTAGAGGACGGTGTGCTATTTTTAATATTATTATTATTCTTTCAAAAGTCTGAGCCTTTCACAGCTGGCACTAAAATTCAGTGTAAACGTCTGATGTTGACTTGTGCAGCCACGGGAGGGGAGCTGTTTAGGAGCAATCAGTGAGGTACCAAAACATTTCTCTGGCTGGTGCCCTTCAGTTCCAAACAACAGGAACGATGCCAAACAGCTAAATCAGCCCTCTGTGTTCACAGCGGGCTAGAATAGACTCTGTTTTGCCTCGGGTGAAAATAAAACATCCTAAAATCACTCCCCGCCTCCCCTTCCCTGAAGTTTCATACCTTCTAAAAACATGGTGTTGTCCCACCTTTTTTCCTCAGTTATTGAGAGGAATCTCCATTTGAAACAGCACTAAATAAACATCCTACTCTTCTAAACTCACCCGCTGCAGGAGCTGGAATTTTTTTTAACCCCCCCCTCCTTGGCAGGTTAAAAAAGTTCAGCTTGCATATTTCATTCTGCAAATAATCAGCTTTATATGCCCCGATGAGCAGGCTTTGTTATCCATTGTCTGTTTGTTTGTTATCCATCCTCTCCCCACCCTTGCATCTAATAGGAAGGACAAGAAGTGCCTGTTGTCACTTCTGCTCTCTGTGCCGCCCTCTGCCATCCCAGAACTCACCCCTGTGGCCTTCAGAAACGCAGGAGCTCGAGGAGACAATCCCTGGGGAGCAGCAAGAGCTAAGGAGGGACACCATGGCAAGCCTGGTTGGAGCTGAGGCTGCCTGTGTGGGGAAGGGAAGAGGCAAATCCACGGCCCTGGAGCCGCAGGCGGGGAGTGACTTGCTCAGCCCCGGCTTGGGACTGTCCTGCTGCATGACCAGGGAAGAGATGGCCCCCTCCCTGAGGCAGCTGGATTCCTACAGGGCTCTCAGAGCATCTGACATGGATCCCTGAGAGATGACACTGATCCCTAGGAGGTGAAACCTAGGAGACGACATGGATCCCTATGAGATTACATGGATACCTGGGAGATGACATGGATCCCTAGGAGATGACACAAATCCGTAGGAGACAACATGAATCCCTAGAAGATGACATGGATCCCTAGGAGATTACATGAATCCCTAAGAGATGACAATGATCCCTAGGAGATGACACAAATCCTTAGGAGATAATGTGGATACCTGGGAGATGACATAAATCCTTAGGAGATGGCATGAATCCCCAGGAGATTACATGAATCCCTAAGAGATGACATGAATCCCTAGGAGATGACACAAATCCTTAGGAGATAATGTGGATACCTGGGAGATGACATAAATCCTTAGGAGATGGCATGAATCCCCAGGAGATTACATGAATCCCTAAGAGATGGCATGAATCCCTAGGAGATGACACAAATCCTTAGGAGACAACATGGATCCCTAGGAGAGGACATGGATCCCTAGGAGATGGCACGAATCCTTAGGAGATTACATGAATCCCTAGGAGACAACATGGATCCCCAGGAGATGGCATGAATCCCTAGGAGATGACATAGATCCCTGGGAGATGACACAAATCCTTAGGAGACAACATGAATCCCTGGGAGATAATATGGATCCCTAGGAGATGGCACAGATCCCTGGGAGATGACACAAATCCTTAGGAGATGGCATGAATCCCTAGGAGATGACATGAATCCCTGGGAGATAATATGGATCCCCAGGAAATTACATGAATCCCTAGGAGATGACACAAATCCTTGGGAGATGACACAAATCCTTAGGAGATGGCACGAATCCTTAGGAGATTACATGAATCCCTAGGAGACGACATGGATCCCTGGGAGATGGCATGAATCCCTAAGAGATGACATGAATCCTTAGGAGATGGCATGAATCCCTAGGAGACGATATGGATCCCTGGGAGATGACATGAATCCTTAGGAGATGACATGGATCCCTGGGAGACAACATGGACCCCTAGGAGATGGTGTGGATCCCTGGGAGATGCCACAAATCCCTGGGAGATGCCGTGGAGGACAAGCCCAACAGGTCCCGGAGGGCAGCGTTCAAGGAGACCTTGAAATCAGGAATTAGAAACGCATCTTCCCACCTACAAATGCTCCAGGCAGATCCTTTGCTGAGGAGGAATCTCATGCCCAGCTGGTAGGACATGACCCAGGGCTGTCTTCACTTGTCAGGGGAGGGGAGGTGGTGGGGGCAGAGCGTGCCTGGGGGTTTGGTGGAGGATGCAAGGATGGCAAAGGGAGCATCGGGTTCAGCTGAGTGTTTACGGTCTCCTGGAGACAGGGAGCCTGGTGGTGCTCAGGGAAATGGAGACAACAGCCCAGCTGGGCACGGCTTGGGGTCCCTTCAGTCCAACATACATCATGAACTCCCTTTTTATCTCCAGCAGAGCCCTCGGCCTGCAGGGTCAGACCAGGATTAATTAGTTTTCCTATCCCTCTCTCGCTCAAACCCGACACCAGAGCCCCTGAGTTTCCGTAACCTGAACTCGGAGGGGTGTAGCTGAACTATGGAAGAAAGTCATGTTGTAAGTATGGATTTTACCTCCATTTTGCCTTGTCCCTTCTTTTTGCTGCATTCCTCCACGTGGACTCACTTTCTTTTTCAGGAAGATGTGTTGGGATGGCTGTAACCTTTGGGATTGTCTTTTCCCTCTCAGACCCTAAAAGGGTACTTGTTGACTGCAACTGAAAAGTAGGTGGGGACTGTGGCCAAAACAGATGGGACAAGGAAGAGGCTTATCTTGCTCTCTGTTAATGCAGGAGCTGTTGAGAAACAGTGAAGTTTTTGGAAGTTTAAATACTCTTCTCCCTGAGGGTGGGATGTGATAGGGATGGAGAGGGAGGAGGAGAAAGGCTGCAAAAGGAGTCATAGGGCAAACCTCCTCTCTTTGGGAGCTGCTTCTGTTGGAAACCGTGGTGAGAATCAACCCCATTGGCACTCAGGAAAAATTATAGGTATAGGAACAAGGAATAGTGGCTTTAAAATGACAGAGTGGGTTAAATGAGGTGTTACAGAGAAATCCTTCCCTGGGAGGGTGGGCAGGCCCTGGCACAGGTTGGGCAGAGAAGCTGTGGCTGCCCCTGGATCCCTGGGAGTGTCCAAGGCAAGGTTGGAGCAACCTGGGCTGGTGGAAGACCTTAAAGATCACTCAGTGCCACCCCCTGCCCATGACAGGTCCCTTCCATCCCAAACCATTCCATGATTCTATGATAGTGATGAGTGTCCTTGGGGCATAACAGTTTTCTTCTAACCCTCAATTCTTAAATATGTGCTTTAAATGAGGGAAGACAAAATCACCTGTGTGTTGTAGGGCTGGACTTTGGTGAACTCCCAACCCAAAAAAGCTTTGGAAGCCTCCTGGCAGCTGTAGTTCCTTGTGGACACAACACTTCCCACCACTTGATCAGGGAATCAGAGAATCATACTTCCCTTTCCCATATGGAATACTTTGCAGTTTTTACTTGGGACTTGAAAGGCAAACTGGTGGGGAGGAACATGCTGTGGGGATTTTATCTGGACTCAGACACCTGTGAGGTTTGGGGTGGATGCCTTCCCTTCAGCCCTCAAGAACCCTTTTCCTTGAATCACAGAATAATGGGATGGTTTGGGTTGGAAGGGACCATGGGCAGGGACACCTCCCACCAGCCCAGGTTGCTCCAAACCCCATCCAACCTGGCCTTGGACACTCCCAGGGATGGGGCAGACTCCTTTCCAGACCTCTGCCTGATGACATTTCCTGCGGGAGATTGTTGCAAGCTCAGAGGACAACCGAGTACTTTCCCAAAATCCCACTAGATGTCAGTGTGCTCTGCGGGTTCCCGTGCCCCCGGTCCCACCGCATCCCTCATCCCGCATCCCGCATCCCGCATCCCGCATCCCGCATCCCGCATCCCGCATCCCGCATCCCGCCCGGGGCCGGGATTGGGGCTGGAGCTGCGGGAGATGCCCCAGAGCTGAGCTCTCCTGCAACCAAACTTCGTTATATAGGAGTTTATAAGGAAAGAAACTCAGCCAGTTGTGGCATTTTTGCCATCGGGAATCCCAGAGCCACCAAAGTGGGGAGAGGAGGGACCTTCAGGCTCATCCAGTGCCTCTGTCACCACCAGGATCCCCCCTAATCCCCGTCCCCAAGGGCCACAGCCAGCCCCCTGTGGGACACTCCCAGAGACAGTGACTGCCCCCCCTCCCTGGGACACTCATTCCAAGGCCTGCCCACTCCTGCCGGGGCAAATTGTTCCCAATCCCTTCTGTGCCCCTGCCCTGGGGCAGTTTGAGGCCATTCCCTGTGCCCCTTTCCCTCGAGCCAGGGCAGAAGAGCCCGACCCCCCTCCCTGCCCCCTCCTGGCAGGGAGTTGTGGGGAGCAATGAGGTCCCCCCTGAGCCTGCTCTGCTCCACACAAACCCCCCCAGCTGCCCCTCAGCTGCCCCTCACAGGACTTTCCAGCCCCTTCCCCAGCTCTGTTCCCTTCCCTGGACACGCTGCAGCCCCTCAATGTCCTTTTTGAACTGAGAGATCCAAACCCAAACCCAGGACTCGAGGTGTGGCCTCACCAATACTAGGTACAGTAGGAACGGGCACTGGGGCTGCTGGATGGATGGGCACAGATTTGGGGATACCTTTGGCTGGTTGGGTCTTGTATTCTGCAAAAAAAAGGGAATTGAAATGTTAAATTACCTCAGGGATGTTGCGGACATCCATATCTAAATTGGAAGCTTGTTTGTTTGCCACCAGGCCACGCCATCCCCAAGCATTTATTGAGTGACTTACCCAATATTCTTCTTGAACAAGAACATTCCCACCTTGGTCTGCAAATGCTGTCACTGCTGAAGATCCTTTAGGAAGTCCAAGCCTGCCAAAGCCTTAGCCATTAAGCTCCCTATCCTTGCCTCTCTGGAGAGGTCCTGGATGTTTCAGCCTGATGCCTTTGGTGCCAATCATTCCAAAGAGAAGAACTGGCCCAACATTGAATCCAGATGTGGTTTCTGAGTCACCCAGCCCCTCTGTCGGTGCTCACACATGGTGGGGGTTTCCTCATCCCATCTTCTGGGCCTGTCTCAATAGCACACATTTCACTCTTGATTTATTTTTAAAACATTAAAAAAAAAAAAAAACAAATCCTGCTGCCACTATATCATCAAGTCTTGGCAGATCTATAAAATTCTACCAGTCATACCGTTTCAAGGGACTGTCTCTCAAATAATATTAATATTCCTGAGGTTCAGTGCTTCACAAAAAAAAATATGGACCAAACCCTTGCAGGTGATGAGACAAAGAGAGAATCCCTCCTTCAGATGTTTGCTGCACCTCTGAACTGCAAGTTTGGCAGAGCCTTCACAAAGCCTGAACAAGCAGGCTGCATTATTGGAGCGTTTTTCTGCTTTATTTATTCCGTGATGGGTGCACAGGGCTGCCATGAGATTTCCTCCAAGGGAAGAGCAGTGCTGTTCAATGTAAAGCAGATTAGGGGATGTCAATTAAAACCGAAATGCAGCAGGGGACCCAACAACAGCCTTTGTTCTGGTGAGAGCCAGAGATGCACCCTACTGATCTCAGCGTTACATCAGGCATTATAAGGAGGAATTTCTTGGCTGGCCAGTCTCACTGAGCTGTGCCCACGTCCCCAAAGTGATGATGCCCCAAGTGCCACTCCCTGACTGGCTGCACTGAGCAAACCCCCAGCAGGTTTGGGGGGCAGGTCTGGCCTGGCAGAGGATGGGCCAAGGGATCTCACAGTCTTTCTTGTTTTAATGTCTCTCCATTTAGGTTTAATCTCCCTCTGTTTCAGCAGACAGCAGAGGTACGTGCCCAGTTATTTCTGGAGTCACACAGTGATTGTAGGGGACATTAGAAAATAATAATTTAACATTTCTTATTAAAACCTGTTCCTTCCATGAGGCACAGAAACCTTCTGTCCACCAGAAGGCTGATAAGTTCTATTTTTTTGAACTCTGAAACCCTTTCACAGAATCATTTAGGTTGGAAAAGAACTCCTGGGGCATCGAGCCCACCCTGTGCCCGATGCCCACCTTGTCCCCCAGCCCAGAGCACTGAGTGCCACGGCCAGGCCTGCCTTGGGCACCTCCAGGGCTGGGGATTTCCCACAGCAATTGCAGTCAACAATTGCTACAACACCATAACATTTCTTGTTCCTAATGTTGCTGGGACCCTGTTTTCCTTTAGGGGGGATTTTCCTGCAGGGAACTACAGAGGCTACAGGTGCAAATATTGAAATACTTACAAAGAATTATACTTAAAAAAATCCTAATTGTTAGTAAGGTCAAGAACAGACAAAGTCAGGCAGGAGGAAGCACAGCAGTATTTTTTGTGGAAGGACTGCTGGGTTTGTGACCTGAGGTGAGTTGTCTGCATTTCCATGTTCTAATTTGGAATAATTTCCTTTAAAATGGGTGGTTGGTGCATCATGACTGACCTCCCTTTATGTTCTTTCTCCCTGAAGTGCTTCTTGGAACTACCAAGAGACTTAGGATCTGTCTACCAAGAAATTTGGGATCTGTCTACCAAGAAATTTGGGATCTATCTACCAAGAAATTTGGGATCTATCCACCAAGAAATTTAGGATGTATCCACCAAGAAACTTGGAATCTGTCTACCAAGAAATTTAGGATCTGTCTACTAAGAAATTCAAGATCTGTCCACCAAGAAATTTAGGATGTATCCACTAAGAAATTTAGGATCTATCCACCAAGAAATTTAGGATGTATCCACCAAGAAATTTAGGATGTATCCACCAAGAAATTTGGGATCTATCCACCAAGAAATTTAGGATCTGTCTACTAAGAAATTTAGGATCTGTCTACCAAGAAATTTGGGATCTATCCACCAAGAAATATGGGATCTACTAAGAAATGTAGGATCTATCCACCAAGAAATGTAGGATCTATCTACCAAGAAATTTAGGATCTGTCTACCAAGAAATTTGGGATCTATCCACCAAGAAATTTAGGATCTGTCTACCAAGAAATTTGGGATCTATCCACCAAGCAATGTAGGATCTCTCTACCAAGAAACTTATAAAGGACAAGACTGACAAGCCTCATGCAGGGCCCTGTTTTAATCTGCTCTTGTCACCCACCACTGCAGGTGGTCCAAGAAGGTTTGAGAAATCCTTGTTGAGGTGAATCCCAGGGGAAGAGCTCTGATATCTCACACGTGAGGAGGAAAGATTGACCTGCTGGTTGGCTGAATGAACCCATTTTTCTGTGATAGCAGCTCGTGTGTGACCTTTGCATGTCCTTTCCCAGCCCTGCTTTCTTGCAGACTTGCTCATCTTCCCCACCAAATATCCTGCTGATATTCCCTATTTGATCCTTCACAGAATTCCTTTGGGGCATTGCTTATGTCCTTATGTTCCCCATACATATGTAATAAGCTCTGTACATTTTCTTATGAGATATCATTTGTTGCAAAAAATGGACTTTTCTAACGTGCCATTAGGGGTTTGTGACCTGTCCTTGGCCCATGTGGTGTTGTCCCAGTCATATGGGTGGTTGAGCTGGTCAGATGCTCTGAATAAACTTCTAAAATGGAAAAGGTTGGGCTCTTCTACATTTCAAAGTACAAAGAAGAAAACCTCTCCTATGTTTCCCCTCTCCTTTACCTCACCTATAGCAGGTTTTCTTCTCCTAAAAGTGGCATATGGGAAGAAGTGGGACATACCTTGGTCCCACCTGATTCTGGGTGGTGTAAAAGCCTCACCAGGGAACTCCCTGTACTCAAATTAGGAGCAACCCCAAGTCCAACAATTTTCTCTAGAAGACCTTGTGTGAAAGAGATCCAGTTTTTGTCATTGCAACAGCCTGAGCTAAAGAGGGCTTTGTCAGAGCTGCAGGATCACTTAGGTAGGAAAAGACCTCTAAGAACATCAAGTCCAACTTTTGACTTTCATTAAAAATAAGAAATCCATTTTCTTTCCCTAATGGGAGCAGAGCACTGGTGTGGCCTGGACTGGAATATCTGAGTGCTGGCTTTGCTAGAGAGAATAACTTCCTAAAGGATGGCACTTTGAAGGGTATGGAGGAACATCATCTGCAGCTGAACTAAACAGTGTGTTGTGGTGGTTTAACTCCAACCAGTAAAGTACCACAGGGTCATTTGTCACTCCCCCCACCCCCCTCAGTGGGATCAGGGAGAGAACCAGAAGCATAAAAAAAAGATAAAATAGTCATGGGTTGAGATAAAGACAGATTAATAGGGAAATAAAAGTCCTGCACACAAACAGAGAACAACAAGGAATCAATTCACTGCCTCCCAGGAGTGCTGCCATCCCCAGGAGAGCAGGGCCCCATCACATGGAACAGGAACCTGGGAAGACAAAAACCATCCTCCTTCCTCCTGCTTTATGTACCAATGATTCCATATGGTCTGGAATATCACAGGATCACAGGATAATAGAATGGTTTGAGTTGGAAGGGACCTTGAAAATCAGCCAGTGCCACCCCCTGCCATGGGCAGGGACACCTCCCACCAGCCCAGGCGGCTCNTGAACAGACCCAGCTTTCCCAGCCTGTCCTCACAGGGGAGGTGCTCCAGTCCACTTACCAACTTCATGGCCCACTGACCAGTTGAGGTCATCTGTCCTGGCTGTGTCCCCTCCCAACCTCCCAGGCCACCCCACCCCCCTCAAACTGCAGAACAAAGAGCAGAAAAGGCCTTGGCTCTGTTAAGTTTTGCTCAGCAGTAACAAACACATCTCTGTATTATCCACCCCATGTTCAGCACAAACCCAAAACTCAGCCCCAGACCAGTCACTGGGAAGGAAATCAACCCTTCCCCAGCCAAAACCAGCAGAGATGCTGATAATAATTCCAAGTTCTGGGATGCAATGTAAATTTATGGAGTATGGTGCATATTTAGTTATGTGGTAACTAAGACAGATTTCCCCTCAGAAATGTCAGAGGGACTATTAGCCAACTACAACAGCTACTAAAAACAGCTTTTTTACCACTATGAGTTGCCTCAGGGTATCAAAACTATGCAGAAATCTGTAGGTGAGGATCTTCTGTATTTTTTTAAATAATTCAATCTCCTTGCAGGTAAAGGAAAACCAGGAGTTCCTGATTTGCTTTCTGAGCAGTACCCAGTCAATCAGGTTTGTTGTATCACCAGTCCCAGAAGTCAATATGCCTGTTAAGGTTGGCAGTGCCTGTTAAACACACAGCTGGTCAAGCTCTATCACCCAGGAACACGAGAGAATAAAGCTGCTCCCGTCTCAGTTTCAGTTCTAAGAAGTCCTGTATTGTCTGAGCAGGCACCACTCTGGTTCCAGTTTGGGGTGGGGATTATGCAGGAGTCTCCTCTGTGAAGTCAGTCCTGAGACAAATATTTGGTTCTTGTTTGGGTTATTCTGAAGGATTATCGAATGATTTTGAAATGCAATCCCAGCTTTATCATCAGGCCAGTGAGGGTGCAATGCTGCAATCCCTGCAGCCCAGTGATGAAAATTCATGGAATCATGGAATGGTTTGGGTGGGAAGGGACCTTAAAGGTCACTTCATTCCATCCCCCTGCCATGGGCTGGGAATGTTCCACTAGCCCAGGTTGCTCCAAGGCCAGTCCAGCCTGTCCAAGTTCTGTGGGTCTTGTCCAGAAACTCACCAGTGTGTTGGTGAGAACATCCCTGTGGCTGGAAACTGCTGAGGGTGAGGGAAGCCAAAGCAGCTCCAGGCTCAGCTCCACGGCCTGGCAGGCTCTCATTCCTGCTTTTTCAGCAACCCACGTGCCGCTGGAGGAGAAGTCACAAAAAGCAAACACGTCTCCGAGGTATAGCCAATAATCCTCCCATTACATGCTGAAACTGAGTCTGTTTGATTGTGATCCTAATCTCAGCCCGCTGCTTCCACATCCCAAGCCTGTCTGAGGGGCTGAGTCCGGCCAAGGGCACACTGGGAGCCTCTTCCAGCTGTTTGAACCCATTATCTTCATGTTTCTGTCTTTCTTTTCGTGTCTTGGAGTTGGAGTCTCCACCTCAGCAGCCATTCAGACTGTTGGTGTAGCCTGAAGGTTCCTCAGAGGGTTCCTCTTTTACAAAGAGCCTATTACAAACATCAGCTCTGTAATTCTATACCAAATGAGATGCCGGGCACAAAGCCTATCTCTCAATCAAAGTGGCGTGAGGCAGGGTGGTGTTACTGGAACAGGCTCAAAATCAAGTTAGGAACCATGACTTGGCTCAAATTCTTTCCCTAGTCCTCAGTCATTAGGTTTGATATATACAGGAATTTTGCAAGGACACACTGGAATTCCCAATTTATTTGTGATCAAAGTATCCGTAGAATGGGACAGAAAGGTTTTGGCAGTTCAGAGACAAGTTCTCTTATCGCTGAGATCTTTTCAGCTCCATAAATATGACTATTTCAATTAAATCTGCTAATAAATTAGGAAACATGAATTTGAACCTTCCTGGTTGATCAGACTGACACTTAATTAGGGTGCAGCTACTCTAATGATCTCCTGATCGTTGCCACTTGGCTCACAGCACAGAGCAGCCTCTGAGTGCACACACACTGCTCTCCTCTTGGATGAAATAAAACCAGACAATGAGCTCCAGTGTTGCTCTTAATGCTCTCCAATTATTTCTACACATTCAGCCTGTAGGCTCGGACTAAAACCAGCCTGAAGAACACGGATCATCTGCATGTCAGATACTCAGCTCTGCTTTTTCACTCCATAAATCCACCCTTATCAGCCTCATGGAGATGTAGCCTGAGAGTTGCAGTTTGTTTAACAAAAGGCACTTGGAGGATATTTTTGAGAGGTCCTCAGACTCCACAGCGTGAAGCTCTTGGCGATGGAACCCTCTCCCTGTTGTGAGCATTTTGGATTTAAAAGCTGTCTTTAAAATATACATGCTGTGGCATTTCTTGGTAGGACTTGCCAGAGGCTGAAAGAAGCAGATCTGAAGTCTTTAGAGTGTGTGAATTTCCAAGTTGTCTCTTTTGACAATTGATGAAGAATTAACATCTAATGATTCCTGCTCTGCCACAGACGCCTGAGAAGCTCAGCAGGGTTTGAGGATGTAAACAAAGCTTAAAGGCTTGGAGAGAAGGGATAAATGTCCAAAAATAGAGGTTGTGTCGTGTAAGTGGTCACATCTCAATAGGTGGAATTGGCTTTCTAAGACTTCTGGTGTTCTTGTAGCATCAAAATTGTAAAAGAAAGAGATAATTGGTCAAAAGGTCCAAATCTTTTGTGGTTTAATGGGTGGGGAAAGACTGTAGGAGAGAGAAGCAGGGGAATAAAGTGGACAAAAATGAGAGAAGGTAACACCTCTGGTAAAGTTGCTAAAGCAAAAAGAACTGGGCCAAAACAGAAGCACAGAATGGTTTGGGTTGGAAGGATCCTTAAAGATCACCCAGTGCCACCCCCTGCCATGGGCAGGGACACCTCCCACCAGCCCAGGTTGCTCAGAGCTCCATCCAGCCTGGCCCGGAACTCTTCCAGGGATGGGGCAGCCAAAACTTCTCTGGTTAAATAAAGATCAGAGGCAAAAGCAACACTTTGCTGCTTTTCAGTGTATTTGGGTGCAAAAGCAGTGACACCCTGGTCTGTGGACTAAGCAAACTGGGCCAAACAGTGGGTAGTTCAGACATTGAGTCCTTCACTTCCATCACACAAAACTTTCGTGTCCTCCCCATTCCATGCTTAATGGAAGCCCAATTATCGGCCAAGAAAGTGCCAAAGGTGTTTCCTGAACACAATATTATTACACCCTGGCCATTAGGTGCTCTTTAGAAGCACCAGCTGGGATCTGGCTTGCCTGGTTGGATGCTCCTACATGCTCAGGGTCCGTGTTCAAAGCCATTCCACCCTGCTGTGAGTCCTTAAACAGCAAATCACATCCAGCACAAACCTGGAGGAAGTTTTCCCCTAAACTGAACTATCCAAACCAGAAGCCATTCCCAAACCATCTGCACGTGCAGCTGCTGTTTGCTCTGAGTTTCATTTTAAAAAAGGGGTCTAAAGGAATTTCAGGATTTGCTCACTTGTCCATTAAGTTCTGGCAGAATTTAGGAGTGGCTTAAGAATCATGGAATATCCAGAGCTGGGAGGGACCACCCAGTGCCACCCCAGCCCTGCCCGGGACACCCCAACACTCCCCCCTGCCCCTGTCCCGGTGCCCAAAGGCTCCTGGACCTCTGGCAGCCTCGGGGCCGTGCCCACTGCCCTGGGGAGCCTGGGCAGTGCCCACCACCCTCTGGGGGCAGAGCCTTTCCCTGAGATGCCCCCTGAGCCTGCCCTGGCACAGCCCCAGCCGTGCCCTGGCGGCTGTCCCTGCTCACAGGGAGCAGAGATGGAGCTGCAGCCCCTGCTGAGCTCTGCCCTCAGTGCCCTCTGCTGTTCCTCCTGTGGCTTGTCCAGACCTTTCCCCATCTCCATGATGAGCATCCAGGACATCCCAGACTTCTCTGACAGCCCTGGATTTCCCTGTTCCACCAGGCAGGTGAGTGGCAACCTTGGAATCTCGAACTACATCCTCAGCATGCAGGGATTTGATCCAACGGACAACTTGGTGTCACCACCAGCATGTGACACTCAGTGGGCACCCCTTGTGGGCAGGGTGGCCTCTGATTCACCACCTCATCTGCCATTCACTGAAGAGTTTTTAAACTTTTCATGTCAGCTGGATCTGAACTAAATAAAGCCTGACTATACATTTCCCTTGAGATGAGTCTTCAGTGAAAGGCTGTGGTGAATCACCATGAGAAGTTGCACAATCAAACCTTTTCCTCTGTGCAGCAATAAAAAGATGTCTTTAATTTGGAAAAAAAAAGAACCTCAGTTTCAACTACTTGTCTGCTAAGTAATTTCAGTTCAGATTTAATAAAAAAAAAGGAAAAGGTCTTTGTTTATCTAGAAGTCCTTGTTGAAGTGACTCCAACAATTACTACTGTCCTTGTGTAAAGACCCGGACCACCCTGTCGGCCTGTCAGCTTTAAAATATTACTCCTGGAATAATGAAAAATTGCCAGTTTCTCAGAATGGCTTTATGATTTATGGGCAGCTCCTCAGAGATTGATCAGTTGTTTTGTTTTCTTACCTGGAATGAATGACGAATATTTCAAACAACACTTACTGTTGGATCTGGTGCAAATGAGATAATGTTACAGTGACCTGTTTAGTTGTTTCCAGAATAATTGGGCATTATTACCTGCCCACCATGCGTGAACTGCAGGTCTCTGGAGGGGCTGAACAGCTTCACTTGGTGTTGCCTTAATATTTCCAAGTAGTTCATCTGCACTGTTCATACAGGAGCTTTCACCAGATGGTTCACCAGCCCTGCAAGGACATTTCACATTTCCCCTGTATTACTCACCAAATGGAAAATGGTACAGTTGGATTTGCTGTTCAGTGTAACTTTTGTCTGGCTCAGTTGTGTACCTGCCCTGAAAAATCATCTCCAAGTGTCCCCGGGAGGTTATTGAAAGGGAACTGGAGTGGGGTCAGTACTTATGTCTGCAGTATTGAAGCAAAGAACTTGCTCTCTTTTTAATGATTTCAGAAAAAACTGAGATTTATATGGTTTTTCCTGGCATGGCTTGGCCCAAATAAGGCAGTTTGGTATCTGCCCTGAGAGTAACTTTTTAAAAATTCCTGAAGAATCCATTATGGTTTGAAACCACTGCTGGGAGACAGCCAGGAACAGAGGTTGTCTTGCCTTTGGTGTTTTGGGGCCGGAGGGGGGAGTTGAGGGCAATGCATAATCCAAAATTCCCTTTGTCTCCACTGGGCAATGGGCAGGGAAGGTTTTTTCCTAGTTTATTTTAGAGGGTTTCACTGTGCTGCTTTTGCAAATGCACCTTTGAGATACTCAGTGTAATAAATTGTTGGCATTTTATTTGTCACCAAAGATCACGTAGTGGGAAATGGCCACTTTTGACAAGATATTCAGAAAACTGCTGTTTCAAACCATAATTCTGCCTGTGTGTTGTCAGCTGGCTCTGAAGACAAACCTGTTACTCTCCTTTGAAGCCACACTCCTCTGAACTCTTCCTTTNTGGGAGGTGTCCCTGCCCATGGCAGGGGGTGGGAATGGATGATTTTTAATGTCCCTTCCAACCCAAACCATTCTATTATTCTGTGATTCTGCCTCAATACCATGTCCAGTCTGACCTTGGTTTCTCTCCTCTGGGCTGTTCACATTGCTTGAAGGTTCCAACACCCGTATTTGTTCTCTACAGGTCTAGTTCTGTAGCCTCTTTGTCTTTCCTCTTTGACCTCCATCCCTTGGCAGAGTGAAGGAAGATGTTATTGCACCAACCTGCAGCCTTTGATGTGTTGGCAGCAGCTCTGAGCAGACCCCTGGGACCACAGAGCCCAACCTCCCTCTTGTGGGAATAAACATCAAAAAGCCACTTTGTCTGGAGGGCCAGATAAAAAAATTGCTGAAGCCCCCAAAATATTCCTCATGGTACTTAAATACAAGAGACCTGTAGCAGCTTCAGCTTTTGCAGGGTGTGTGCCAAGAAGAGAAAGGTTTAAGACACTGCCTTTGAGACCTTGCACAGTTTGAAGAAGAGGACCATGTGCTGAGCTGGAAAAAGGGGGAAGCCTTCCTGACTTTCTGGAGCTTGCCCAAACTGTTGGGGTGTCTGACAAACTCTCCCACACAAACCTTTTGTTCCAGCATTTCTCCCCTGGCCAATGTCCACTTTGCCACTCGACACGTGGATGACACTTGTGTCCCGTTTTCTTTCCTTGCTCAGGAGGCATCTGGCCCCTGAAAAGGTTCTGGACTGGACCCTTTGGGGTCTCTCTGAGCACAGAGATCCGTAGGAGTCTTTATGATAAACGGGTGTGCTGGGAAATCATTCTGCCCCGATGGCAAGGCAGTGGGTGTGGGGTGAATGCTGCTCCTTTTTTGACTTGTGCTGCTTTATTGGGTTTGTCTGTTTTATTTCCATCCCTGTCTTCTCCTCGTAGGCAATTTTGGGCCAGGACTACCTGCTTATTGTGTGTATTTTACCAAATGCCTCGCTGGAGCCTCTGAGTGTTGCTGAAGTGCGTTATGAAAATGTGACATGGTAAAAATCAAAGAGAGGGGAAGATCTTATTCAGGGTTGCACCATATTATTTCCATGTCAGAAAATCAAACTGAAAGAAGCTTTTTCCACTTTTCTGGAAAAAAAAGAAAAAAAAAGAAAAAGAGAAAGTCATTTTTATTCATAAAAGAAGCTGCTTCTTTAGCTGGAAAGAATTTTTCCCCTCTCACCAGGAATATAAATAATGCAAGCAGAGGAGAACAGAGAAGCCACATTAATCATGCATGTATGGATATATTTTATTTCAAAATTATTTTCTTAAATCTAAAAAACATTCATGACTGTCTCATTCAAGTACAGTAGTTCTCATAATATAGTGGACATATATAAGTATTTATTTCTTTCCTTAGAGACTTGGGGTTTGAAAACATTTTTCTTTTTAATATCCCAAATTCATGTAAGGTTTAGGAGTGACTTAGGCTGAAGCCATAATTCTTCCAACGCTTGTGCACATGCCTGACTTGAGGAATGTAAGTCCCTTTCAGTTCAATAGAACAACTTTGTCTAAGTTATATGCTTAAAGAAGATCAAAGCCTGCCCCAAACTTTCCAAATACAAGTCAGGAACATTAGTTATAATGATCTAAGCCACGAAAAAAAAAAAAAAGTAAAACCAGCCTTTTTTTTTAAAGCAACTGCAGTTTCAAACATGACAGGATAAACTGTAGGTGAGAGGTGGAGCTGGATCCCTGCTGGTCCCGTGAGTTATCCCTCCGGGAAAATCAGCTTTTGTGGGAGAAGCAGGAGGCAAAGCTGGGCAGTGCAAACTGAGATGGCAGAGGATGGAGAAGAGCTGAGCCTGGAGATGCTCAGAGTGTCCCCAACCCCCCAACAGAGATGGAGAACCACACACAGCCCCCTTGGCTGGGACTGTCTTTGCAAGCCCAGCCTGCCCGTGCTGGCACAAACAGCAGCAGAGATCCCTTTGCACCCTCCGAGCACTGCTAAATATTCCTTGTGACCCGAGAAAACGGCGAGGCTTCCAAAGCCACAGGTGGGACACACGCTCTGCTCCTCAGCTCCGGGCAAAGCAGCCCCGTGGTGAGCAGGGAGCAGCTTTCCCAGGAGGAATTCAGCACCCGGTGACCTCCAGAGAGGCATCCTCTCCTCTCTTTGTGTCTGTCACAAGTTTTTCCACGTGCCTTTTCCACCCCGAGGTTATCTCCGAGTTCATGTGGCTGCTTGAAGGAGTTGAGAGCTGATTTAAGGGAAGGGCGTGCTGGAAACTTTGGAGGGGGGAAAAAAAAAAAAAAAAAAGTTAATTTCCTGTGGAAATATGTTTTGTGCCTTGGTGAAATTGCAGGGCCCGAACGTGCTTCTGCTTTTAATAAAAAACGCGTAGGGCTCGGGTCTTTGTTTCGTGTCGGGGAGAAGAACAGTCAACCGTCTCCACTACAAAGCGTCTCCTCCACGTGAGGGAGCAGATGGGAAGTTGGGATTCCCAGATGGCGAGCAGGGATTGTGAGGCAGTGCATGGTCCTTTTTTGGCTGCTGTGACACGAGGGAGGGAAGGCAGAGCCCCGGGAGCAGCTCCCGAGGCTGCGGGAATGGGGATGCTCCGGAGACACGGGAGGGAGGAAGAGCCGCTCTGGGTGCTTTGGGAGGGAAGCAGAGGGAACATCTCCAAAGCCATCCAGCAGCAGGAAGGGAAGCTGAAGGAGTGGGGGATGAGACCACACAGCCCAGCAGCTCCTCCCTGGNAGGCCTAAACACCGAGAGCTCGTCAGCGTGCGAGCCTGAGAAGGAAAAGAAAGCAAAAAAGAGACAGAACAGCTCCCCCTTCGGCTTATAAACACCTGATTACGTAAAGAGATGGGATGGAATCCTCCCTAGATTTTGACCCTGGTTACTAAGGAAGGCCTACAAAAAACAACCCATCACAGATGGCAGCAAAACCTTGGAGTGGCAGCTTCACCCAAAATATTGTTCTCAGCTTTGTCCTATTCCTGGAATTCCTGACCTCACCCCCAAGGATTGGAGCCTGCAGGGAGAGGCACCAGTACAGTCACATCTCCCAGAGCACACCAGGAAATATATTCTCTGCAGTTTTTATTCTACACAGAGAGCCTTGGTATGGATCAGGACGATGTTCTCACTCTCCATTCCCTCAGAGGGCACTCTGGGATGGGTTTTCCCTCCACTGTCCCTAAACTGCATTTATTCGCTCCTGAAACCCTTTTTTAAAAACTTGAATATTTGCAGTGCAGCGTGGGTGCTAAAAGGGTTTTGATGCTGCAGGACAAGCAGTGCTGAGCTCAACAGGAGGACTGATTTCTTAGCTCTTTGTTAGAAATAAACCGAGTAAAATGAGGCAAAATGTATTGAGTTTCTGAGCCTTCCTGGTTCCTGAATGCAATTTGCAATTATTTAACACTTTCTGGTTCTATTGGATGCTTCAGTCTTTCTTGCAATCCTGGGCTTTCTTAAAGAGTTTCATGTAGACTTCCAGCACTTCATACTCCAAATTTGAACCCTGTAGAAGAGTTGAGACTTAGCACCTAAAGAAATGTCTATTCTCTGTTACACCACTAAAAAAAATATGCAGCTTTTTCAGCTTAGGGTGGGGAATGGAGAACTTGAAGGCTCTGAAGGTTTTCCCTGAGAATTTTTTTTCCCTTTTTATTAAGAATAAGTAGGAAAAAAAACCCCAAAAACCTGAGACAGGCACGTGCTCATCAAGATTTAAAGATCAAAAGCACAAACCATTTTGGTCTATAGCTTTCAGAGATTTAGTTACAAGAGTCACTACAGGATTTTTTTGCCTAAAACCCTGAAGTTTCAGCACATTTACAGGGAAAGAAACTGTGATAGGAATATCTTGGATGTGCAAGTTATGGAATATCATCTACAGGGTGGAAGCTTGAGCGTGCAAAGCAGATTTTGAGCTGGTTTGAACTGTTGAGGTGCCAGTGAAACAAATAAAGTTTTGACAGTATTAATTGAGTTTGAGCTCCTATTTGGAAGTATAAAATTTGGGAATGCCGCAGAGCAGCAGCGAGGAAGGTGATGGAATGTCTTTACCTTGTCACCAAGTTTATGTGGGCTCAGAAATAGGCACTTTGCATTTTTGAGTTGTGGTAACAGCCCAAAAACCAAGAGCCAGCAGGTCAAGGGAGGGGGATCCTGCCCCTGTGCCCCCCCAGGGGAGCCCCCCCTGCAGAGCTGCCCCAGCCCTGGGGGCCCAGCACAGCAAGGCCAGGGAGCTGCTGGAGCGAGGCCAGAGGGGGCACCAGGATGGGCAGAGGCTGGAGCAGCTCTGCTGGGAGGGAAGGCTGGGAGAGCTGGGATTGCTCAGCCTGGAGAAGGGAAGCTTTGGGGGGACCTCAGGGTGGCCTGGCAGGGCCTGAAGGGGCTCCAGGAAAGATGGAGAGAGACTATTCCCAAGGGATGGAGGGACAGGACACAGGGAATGGCTTCAAAGTGCCAGAGGGCAGGGATAGATGGGATATGGGGATGGAATTGGTGGCTGGGAGGGTGATGAGGGACTGGAATAGAATTCCCAGAGAAGCTGTGGCTGCCCCTGGATCCCTGGGGGGGTCCCAGGCCAGGCTGGATGGGGCTTGGAGCAACCTGGGCTGGTGGGAGGTGTCCCCGCCCCTGGCCGGGGGTTCAGCCGGGAGAAGGGAAGCTTTGGGGGGACCTCAGGGTGGCCTGGCAGGGCCTGAAGGGGCTCCAGGAAAGATGGAGAGAGACTATTCCCAAGGGATGGAGGGGCAGGACAAGGGGGAATGGCTTCAAAGTGCCAGAGGGCAGGGATAGATGGGATATGGGGATGGAATTGGTGGCTGGGAGGGTGATGAGGGACTGGAATAGAATTCCCAGAGAAGCTGTGGCTGCCCCTGGATCCCTGGGAGTGTCCCAGGCCAGGCTGGATGGGGCTTGGAGCAACCTGGGCTGGTGGGAGGTGTCCCTGCCCATGGTAGGGGGTGGCACTGGATGATCTTTAAAGTCCCTCCCACCCCAAACCATCCCATAATTCCACAATGAACCCAAACAGGTGCCTGTTCGTACCCCGAATCTGCAGCTTCTCCAAGAGACACCCTTTGCCCCCAGGAGTCTGCAATCTGAGAGAGAACACGAGGCAGACACAGAGCCAAGTGAGGCACAGTAATTTCCCCCCTTTTTTTGCAGCAGATCAACATCCCCACCCCGGGGTCCAGCTGGGCTTTGGGCTGTTGGGCCCCCCAGTGTCATCCTGAGCACTGAGTCTGTGCAGCAACGCTTTGGCATTTGTATTTTAGATCAGTCCTGTCATTAAAGTGGTGTTTTCTGGGGACAGGAGGGAAAAGAGGATCAAAATCATTTACCTCAAGGATGAGTTTGTTTCACTTTATGGCCGTGGTGTTGAATCATTCTGAAATGACCAGTTAATGCATCGGGAACATGTTGAGATCCTGCAGTGGCAGAATTACATTTTAAGCATTGCAAAATGAGAAAGATGTATGTGGTGTTGGAATACAAATGGAAGAGAAATACCTCTAACTTGCAGCCCTCAAAATAAGGTGGCATAATTTGACTAACTAGAGGGGTAGATCCCAAATAAATGATTCCTGCAGGTATTCCAGCAGGGATCTCTCTCCCTGAGGTGGGAGCAGTCTGACAACACCCTCACCAAAAACCATCGATGCAACAACATGTATTTGTTCTTTCAGACACATTTTGGGGTTTTGCTCCTCGTTGGCAAACTGAGAAAGAAATTCTTGAACACACCCCCTAAATAAATTGCAACCATGTGAATAATCTCTTGTGGAATTTCTATGGCAGAGCAGAGCAGTGTCCGTGCTCCTTCTGAGAGTGCTCAGTGTGGAGGAGTTGAGAAATATTCCAGCTCGGGCTGTTGGTGTAAGAACAGCTCCTAATTACTTAGGTTTTGGCTTATTATCCTGATGTACTGATATTATCCTGATATTATCCTGATTAAAGGCTTTATACACCTTCCAAAATGCACAAGTCCTCACCAGTGCACCTCTGGCTGGATTTATTGCTCATCAATCACAGGCGAAATGTTAAATGGAGGAAAAAACCCAACAAAATGAGCAATTCTAAATGATGGACAAGTTTTGGACTGAGAAAAAGGTGGGTGAATGAACCAGGGTGGTGCAGGGACTGTCTTGGGAGCCACTGATTTTTTCCTGAAAGGATGAAGTGTATCATTATGAGGGGAAAGAGGCTGAACTGGGAATGCAGGAGAGAAAGTGGGGTTTATAAAGTGCAAAGAATGGCGGGTAACTGTATTTTAACACTGTGTTTTCTTCTGGTAGAAATGATCCCATTATGTTAGGAAAGTTCATCACTGCACCACCACTACTGTATTTATTATGAGCAGCAGCCCAATCAATGTGTTAAACAGCCATTTTGAAAATTTTCTAAAGGTTTGTTGGTTTTGTTTAAATCGTTTAAAAAAAGGGAAAGTGCTGCTGTCCTGAAAACATCCAAGATTTGCTAATGGTAAAAAAATAGGATAAGTGGTAAAGTTACTGCATTCATCAGTCAGCCACCCCAAAACATTTGCAACCCATTATATATTTCAAAACTTGGCTGGGAGTCATGAGGGCCCTTGTAAGCAGCTTCTTGAGTTGTGCCAAATGCAGGAAAACTAGAAGGTACTTCTGAAACATGTGCTGAGAAAGGCCCTGTTGTTGCTGCTGTAGCAGAATAGCAGCAATAATTATATTTATAATAGGACAGAAAGTAGTTCTGATTAGTAATAAGAAGACTGCAACGTTATAAAAACTAAGAGCATAATAAAAATGTCTCGGGTATGCACCATTTCCTATTTTATTGTCTACGAGTCACTGTTAAGCCGTGCTCAGGTTGTGTCTCTTCCTGCTCTTGCTGGGACATTTATCATGAGAATGAGGTGCCAGAACCTGCAGCCTTGTCCTGGGAGAGGGAATTGTCAGTCGGGGTTTATTGCAGGAGTCTCCACAAATGGTGGTCTTCAAGTTAATCATATTTTTCTTCCTCCTCTTTCCTTACTGTGACTCACGTCTGGTGCGTCCTGGCTTTGGCAAACGGTCTGTTCCCCCACACACGGGTCATCACTCAGCCCTTTCCCCCTCTCTTACACCTCTTTTTCCCTTCCCAGGAATGTCAGGCTCCCACCCAGGCTTTGTCCCATAAAGGTTTTGTCCTTCCCTCCCGATGGTTGGTCGTGCCCTGCTGTGTGGCCACCAGGGCTGACAGAGCAAAGCCGGTCCCTGTGGGTGGCAGCGCCGTGTGTGCCTCACCTGGGCATTCCCTGGGCATTCCCTGGGCACTGGGGCCGGGGGTGTTGCTGTTTCTGCCTGTTCTGCTTCGGCAGAGGGAACTTTTCAATGACTTTTTAGGTTGTCCCCCTTCCCGTCCTGTGCTGTTCCTGACTGATGCTGCCCTCGCTGGGCCAAGAGGGTGGGATGAGCTCGGGACACGCTCCACAATCAGAGCTGTGAGGAATATTTCCTGTAATATGCACAAGATCATCTGGGCATTGCAAATCTGTGGGGCTGCATGTGCAGTTGTTTCTGAGTAATTACGACTCAACTTTTATTACCTGCGATACAGACTTTTTTTTTTCATATAATTCTCAAGATCAAATGCATTTTTTAGAGCTCAAGGCAAGGCTTTGTCTGTTGCTCTCTCCTTTGAACAGATGTCATTAGATTGGTATTCTGACCCTGTGCTAACTGATTATCACTTTTGTTTGCTTCCCTCTTCTCAGGTCCTCCCACTTCACTAAGGGCTCTCCAAACCTCTCCTTACTATCCATCACCTCTGGTTCCAATCAAATTCCCATCAGAGCCCAGGCAAGTGTTTTCAGCAATATCAGAGCGTTTGGAGTTGAGCCCCAGCCCAGAGCAAAGCAGACATTAGTGAGCTAAGAACTATGTCAGATATTGGCTCGGGCAAGTCACAGCCCGGCGAGAACAACCCAGACAAGAAAGGGTTTGCAGCTCTCAGCTCCTTGGTGTTTTGGTGCTGGTGTGGTTGGGCCACCTGCTTGGTTATGGAGTTTGTGAAATGTGTGCTTTGCATTTCCCTCCGTGTTGGGCAGCTGGAAACTTCCCCAACCTGTGGTCATTCCTTGAGACCACTCTCGTCCTGTTTGGAGGAGCAGGGAAAGCAGAGACTTCCAGACCAGGAATGCGGTGCTTTTCCATGGTGTAGTTTCTCCCACTGTTCCTCTGTGATCCGNCCTGGGCTGGGGGGGCTTTGCCAACCCCAGGGATTCCATGACCCCTATTTTTAGGCTAATTTAGGCCACTGTCCTGGCCTCGAGGGAGGGAACCTGCAGGGCAAGGCAGTGGTTGGCCCCAAGCCCAGGCAGAGCTCACCTGCCCACGGCACCCCAAGGGAACACGCACCACTTTTTGCACGGTCTGGGCAACTTGTTCCCTCTCTGAGTTCCTTAACCCTCAATAAACAAAAAATTAGCAAGCCCAAGTGCTGCACCAGGCCATCAGCTACATGAAAACTAAAGCATGTGGACAGAAATGATCTGGAAGGTCATGGAGATGAAGCTGTTCCTGAGGAAACCTTTGCTCCTGCTCTGTTATGTCAAGTCCCTTCACACTGCCCTCTATTCATTAAAACTACATTTAAACCAAATTAGTGGTCAAACTTACAGGGACATCACAAGCCACACTTAAAACGAGGAGAATGTATTGACCTATGTTGCTTTTTGAAAAAAATTACACAGTGAAAACCTTTGCAGTTTCTAAAAGCCACCCAAAACTGAATTTAATTCCTGGGTCATGCCAACGAAAAACTAAATTCAAGTGTCTTCTCTCCTGTTTCTAAGAGAGTTTGGTTTAGACAGGACGTAATATGTGCTGTCACCTCTGTTGAACAGCTCCCTGGCCTTGGTTGTTAGGTCTTTAAGGCAAGTTCAGCAGCAAAAATGCAGAAAAATGCAATTTAATGGGCATACCTATTGGCTGGAACAAAGAGCCACAGAAACAGATGCTTCCAACTTCCTCCTGCGTATTCCGTGGGTTTTTTTCCTTAGGCTGCATCTCGTAGGTGGTGAATTTGGGGAACAGGATATGGAACATAAGGCTATCATTCTTCCTAACATGATCACAAAAGTCTTCTTGTATTAGCAGCATTCCAGCTTTGCTTACAGAGTGCTTGACCGAATTAGGGAGTTTTATTCTCCTCTGAGAGTCTATCATTATTTAACTCTGTAATTCACTATGAAATCCTCCTTGCTTTGTCACAGGGAGGGGAGTTTATGATCCTGCTCCTTAATGGGAGGAGGTGCCTTTGCACCAAGGAAGTTTAGGGCTGGGGAGGGGTAGTTTTTATTTTTCATTTAATCATGGCCTTAAGAGATTTGAAACTTCAGGGATTAATAAAGTATCCCCCAAATCATAAAGCAAATCGCAGCATACCAAATCACTTCTCCTTTGAGAGCAGTGCCAAACATTTTCCGTGGTGCTCCAGTGAAACTGGACACTTCCAGCCCAATGGCCAGTAAAGGCAGCAGAGGGGGGGGAAAAAAAAAAGATAGGGGGGCTATGTGACCAAACTTTTATTTTCAGTGCATAGCTGGAATTTCAGCCTCTCTGCACAAGTCCCTGCCATTACAATTTATTAGATGTTTTATGTAGCAGATTTTATTGAATGATTTAGGTAGCCCTGGCTTGATCCTTTCCAAATGTGCTCAACGGTATTCTGCTACATGCAAGAAGTGTTTTTGTATTCTCACTTTCGTGTAACCAAACCTCTGAAATCTAGATAAAGTTACCCTTCTTGCTGCATGGATTGTTTTGCTTGCAGAATTAATTTGGAAAGCCCTGCGTGGCCTTTCCACAGGATTTAGGATTATAAAAGAAGAAGAAGAGGGGCACTGGAACCACCAAAGCAAGAGCTACGAAGCTCCTGGGAGCGTAAAGGTTGAGATAAAAGGAAATGGAAGATATTAAAGATGCAGGGCGACTACATTTTCCAGAGCAGAGCTTGATTTTGTACCTCATCTCCGAGGAGCTCATGGAAAACACCCCAGGAATGAGGGACACACGTCAAAAAAATCCAGGGAATGGCTCTGCTTCCTTGCCAAGTGTGGAATACCAATAGTTTGCCTTGTATTCACACACATCCCCACTGCAGCAGGATTTAGGATCTCAGTTCTGAAGGAAGGGAGAAGTTTTCTTCCCCTAAATCACCTTTTTAGCAATAATTCCCCTAGAAAAATGGGGTTTATGGGATGTAGAATCCTTTATTGCAGCCTGTACCTGTTTTGAGAGTCGCCAGTGCCACATCACAGGATATTTAAACCAAAATAAAAAGCCTCACGATATAAGAGTGGCAATAAATGTATTTTTGGGTGTTATGAATCCCTTTCCTAATGGTAAGTCCCAAACCATAACAGGGCTAGAGGCAAAGTTTAATCCATATTTAGTTTTGGTTTATTTTCTCGATGTTCACACATGTGAACTAGTTAGCTTTATTTACACACAGTGCACATCTGCACACATCTGCACGTGTTCTGGAGGTCAGGTTGGAACAACAGGACACCCTTTGCTCAGTTACATTTCTCTGCAAGTTTAATACCTCTTTTTCTTCCTACCAAGTCTCACTTAAGCCTTAATTTTTAGCTTTCAACAGGCCATAATTCAAATTTTCGGCCTAATGGATTAAACTGTCCAGAGAAGTTGTGGAATCCCCATCCCTGGGAGTGTCCCAGGCCAGGCTGGACGGGGCTTGGAGCAACCTGGGCTGGTGGGAGGTGTCCCTGCCCATGGCAGGGGGTGGGAATGGGGGGACTTTGAGGTCCCTTCCCAACCCAAATCATTGTCTGATTCTCTCATTCTAATCACATGATGCTCCTGCAGCAATTCCAGATGCCATAAAGAATTATATTAGATTCCAAAAGATTCAATTAATAAAATTCTGGTAGGAATGAGCAGTAATCTGAAATAAGTTTTGCTTTCACTCTGGCTGCTCTTTTGCAACAACACCCCGTGAACACCAAACAAATTAAACACAAAACTAACCTGTGAAGGCCTTGGACTTTGAAGCTGTAAATAGTCACCACCATGATTTAAAGGTGACTTGAAGCACAAAAATGCAAGGAAGATCTTAAAAGTATCCAGTCTGTAATTCCAAAGCCCTTCCAGGCCTTTGGAACCCTGAGCAAGCTTTGATGGGATGGAAGTGGCCTTGATCAGTGGGATGTCATTGACAGGTATTTTCACCACTCTGTCTGGGCAGTTCTCCTTCAACTCCTCCTTCATTTCCCCAGTCACTTTTCTTAGCAGCATATTTCCCAAATCCTTTTTAATTATTTCTGGTTGCTAGTACCTTATATTTGGATTTATTATTGACTCTTGGGGGGAAAATAATCTCTGTTTTGGGGCTCTGCCTTAAGGGATGCGAGGGGTGGGTGTTGGGGCTCTCACAAACACTTCTCTCGCTTCTCCCTTCTCAGCTGAACCCCAACCTTGGCCAAATGTGTGTGGGATTTCTTGTCCTGCACCAAACCCACCCATCGTTCACTTCTGCAGTTCCATTCCACTAAATCACATCTCTTTGGGTGTTTATGAACTTGCCCACATCAGGCATGGAAAGCTGAGGGTTCCATGTGGATATGGCAGAGGGATATTTCTGGAAAAGGCTCTACCGTTGTCTCCTTCAGGGCCAGAGCTGCACCCTCATGTACAGTGTATTTTCTATTAGTCCTGGTGTGCCAGGTCAGCTTGTTTGGCTTCCTATTCTGTTTTATTTGGTGAGGGAAGGGCTGAAAATGAAAGAGAAAGAGCATTTTAGAGGCTTCATTATTGCTGTTATTGTAATGAAGTGTTTAAATGAAGTGCTGGCCCTTTTAAGTTTGGATTTTCAGCCACATAAACTCAAACGATCCTCGGGCTGGGTCATCATCATCATCACCATTACAAAGAGCACCCTCAAATGATCATTTAAAATAAATGTGTAATCTTTTAATCACTCTGAAGTTCATGCATAAGAGTAATTAGTCTGGCACGAAGCCAAGTCATCTCTATCAAGGCATGTTATTAATGTCCTAATTGGAGGAGCTGGAACATCCCTGTGTATTGGTAGGACTCCACAGGCTAAGCCTGGGAGAAATTCAGGCTCTCTGCCATGGAATTCTTTCCCCAGTCTGGAATAAGACATTGCATTCAGGTCTAAGGCACAGAGGAGAAGTGAAGATTTCTCAGAAGCAAAGGCAATAGTCTGGACTCTTCATAGAGTAGTAAACTGAATTTTAACTCAACAGAGGCAGAGAAGGAGCAATTCTGAGACAACCTGATGCCCCTTCCTGAACTGCACTGCCAGATTTGCTGCTTCTCTCCTGTGGCAACTGGTGATTTCTGTGGCCAAGGCTGTTTCAGACTCCCTAAAAATGTCCTTATAGAGTGTTGTGTACAATGCGCTCTGAGATGTTCTGCTCTCCACCCCTTAGAAAACACACGTGCCACCAGTACAACCCAATAGTTTTGTGGTCCCGCTCCTTCATTTGACCAATTTGATAAAACTCCTTCCACTGAAACTGCAATTTCATTTTCAAGGCCATTTCTGTTTTATAATCACCTTCCCACGTGGCCCCTCATTATCAACAACAGCATGTTTATCAGATGATGAGGTGAGATATTAAAGTTCTTCTGAATCTCATAGGAATGATCTTTAATGCTTGACTTAGTCCCACTGGCTGCTTTTGTTTTTTCTTTTATGGATATTCTGGAGGAATCTTTTGCTACTTCTTTGGGGGTTTTTCCCTCAAAAAAATTTACCTCAGTTTAACTCTTGGAAATTCTCATTTTATACTTACACTTTCCTATTTGGAAAACAGCTGCCAACCTTTTTTTCCTTCCCCTTCACTCTCCATCTTTGCATCCCTTTCCATCTACTCTCATCTTGTAAAGCAATTTATTTATTTATCCTTTTTGGTGTGAAGCTCTTCTTTTTGAAATTCTCCCCTTTCTCTGGGATAGCCTTGGGCTGCTTTTTTTTTGTGCCTTTGCTTTAAAGAACTTTAAAGCCTCCTCCATCCTGAAGATCCAAAGGTCTCTTCACTGAATACTCTCAGATTAGTTGCTTTGAATTGTTGATCTTTTAAGCAGCCAAGATCTCCCTGATTTTCCTGAGGGTTTCTCTCCTGTATTTCAGCTTTCCCTCCTTTCATGGCTCAAGAAGCACATGGAGCTGTTGCCATATCTCAGTGTCTCACCATCCAGTTCCAGAATTGTGCTTATTTTCTCTTTTCCTCTGGAATTCACCTGCAGGAATCTTGTCATTATTCCCAGATAGTGCTTGAGGCACCAGTTTTGCAGGAATTATGGATTTCTGAGAGTGCTCATCTCTCCTCAGCCTGCCTGGGGTTAAATTGGTGGAGAGCACTTTCCAATCTTATGGCTTTAGCTTTATATATAACAGAGTTTACATACACATATATATATATATATATATGTATATATATATATATAAAGTCAGGTTTTAACCTGACAACCAC
>VXBX01002375.1:285285-325156 GCA_013400415.1 Scytalopus superciliaris | reverse complement strand
TCCCACCTGCCCCTGGCTTCCCTGTGGCTCCATGTCCCTGCCCCTCTCTCTGGCAGGCCACCCTGTCCCTGGCCTAGTGGTGGCCATGCTGCCGGGAAGCCTGTCTGCCCGAGGAGCGCTGGGCTCCGGTGGGAAAACATCTTGGAGCGATCAGTAGCACATGCTACTTGGAGTCTGGCAGCTGGAACAGGGTGGGGAGAAACAAAGCTGATTCCGTTCTGTCTCTAATTAATGATTGCTGGGATCGGGGAGCGGGAGGAGGACTTGCTCGGTGCTATCGCGGCGTCACATCTGGGCAGGAATGCGCAGCCGGGCTTTTGTTGTGCTGGGCTGAGAGAGAGCCCAGGTCTCTGCTGCTGCTTCCTGACGGCTTTTCTCCTTCCCATCCCCTGTTTTGGGGCGGGTGCTCTGGCACCAGAGAGCAGGAGGGATGGTGGTGGTACTGGAGTTGGTCCTCCTGCTTGGGGGGAGGTTGGATGTGTACCCGCCATCCTTTGGAAAGGGTTTTCTTTTTTCTGGTGTGTTGTCTCCTGTTGGAACACCAACTCATGGCTGTGCAGGAGTCTGGGGAACCTGTCTCCGGTTGGAGCCCTGGTGCTCTGCTCATGGCTGTGCTGGAACCTCGGGATCCCATCTCTAGCTGGAGCATCAGTGCTCTGCTCCTGGCTGTGCAGGAGCCTTGCGGTCCCATCTGCAGCTGGAGAACGGGTGCTCTGCTCAGGGCTTGTGTCAGTTTTGGGTTCCTGTCTCTGTTTGGAGGAGTGGTGCTCTGCTCCTGGCCTTGTTGTAGTCTCAGGATCCCATATCAGATTGGATCCCTGGTGCTTGGCTCGTGGCTGTACCAGAGTCTCAGGATCCCAGCTTCAGTTAGAGCCCCAGTGCTGTGCTCATGCCTGTGCCAGAGCCTTGGGATTCTGGCACTCCTGGCTCCGCCAGCCTGTCCAGGCTAAGTCCCACATGAGTTGGACAAGCCAAGGCTAAACGTCGTGCTTAGTGAGGCTGGATTTGTGCACATGGTGGGATTTCCCTGGCCCCTGTGTTTTTGTGGAGCAGGTTCTTCTGGGGCTGGAGCCGCAGCCCGCAGACGCTGCGGGTGATGCCTGGAGCGGAGCTCAGGGGCCCCCAGTCCCCTCCTCCCTGGGGAGCGCCGGCGGATGGGGGGGACAGGTTTGGGGGGTTCCTGTTGGTGTGGCTGTGAGCAGTGGCTTTTCTCGTGTGTGAGCTCTCCCTGCTGGAGCCCCTGGGCGGGATCCGAGCTGGCTCAGGTGCCGGCGTGGCAGTGCTGCCCCGGCCGAGCTGAGCCGAGCAGCTGCGCTTCAAAAATGCCAGCTATTTATAACCCTGGCTCGCCTGCTCGCGAATAACCTTTTCCTACCCACAGCCGGCCCTTCCCAGGTGGGCTGCTCGCCCTTTCTGAGGTCATGGGACTGGGCTTTGTGGGGAGCCAGAGCAGGGGAGGGGTTGGAGTCCAGCTGTGAGCTCCCCTTGGTGTTTTCCAAGGACTTCATCCTGCCATGGTGCTGTGCCTGCACAGGGATCCACGTGTGCCGTGCCTGCCAGGGCTGGGCTGTTGTGAGGGACTTGGAGTTACCAATTTTAGCATGGGTTGGCTCCTGCTGGTGCCAGCATGGAGTGCCAAGATGGGATGCCTGGGAGACACCACACCAGCTCTTTGTCTCAGCACCTTCAGGCTGGAGTCTGGGAAGCGCAAAGGCCTGGGGTAGGTGCCCTCTCTGGATGGGGCTCCTGGCTGGTTTTGGTGGCATGTGCCTCACGCTGGTGATTGGACAGGAGCATCCTGCTTCCCAGCAATCCCTTTCTTTGCCCCTGGCATCCTGGTGTGTAGGATGAGCCCAGCATTGGGGACTGCCTGCTTTGCCTGGCTTTTGCCATTCAGCCTCTTCTGAGCAGGTACTTTAGAAAAGCAAAGTGCATTTTCGTGGTTTAAGAGCTATAAATCCCCTCCCACCGTTCCCATTGATCCTGGAGCATGTCCATGTTTTCCTTCTCATTAGGGCTGGGAAATGTCTGCCGTTGCCCATGCAGGGCTGAGGCTTGGCGCCGTCTCCTCTTTGCCACGGATTTTACCCTTTTAATGGATTTCTGGAATGTGGGAGGATGGCCTGGTGTGTGGGTTGGTAGGCAAGGCTGGCAGCCTTGGGTCCAGCAGGGGTGGAGAGGGCTGCAAGGATGGGTAGGAATGCAGGGATGGGGAGGATGCTCGGGAATATGCTGGTGCTGGGCTCCAGTGTCTTTGTCTGGGCTCGATGTAGTATCTCAGCCAAACACAAGAGGGAGGGACGCAGCCCCCCCGCTCCCACTGGGATTTCGGAGGGCAAATCATCCATGGGCGTTGGAAAGGGGAGCGGGCACAGAGGCGCTTCCCCTGGAGCAGGGTGGCCGGTTTTTCCCGTGCGGGGGCGCGGGCGGCTCCCAGTGCCGCGGGGCTGCCAGCGTGCCCTGCCTGCGGCCGGGCGGGCAGCATATGGAAAGGATTTGGGTGTAATATCCCGGGCTGCTCCGCGGCTTTGCTGAAGAGGCCACTTCAGCAGGGGACGCGGCGTGGTTAGTCCTCCCGGCTGACACATCCCAGGCCTTCCTCCGACTTGAAAGAGCTTGAGTTCGCCTTTGAATCTGAGGATTTATAGCCCTTTTAGGCCTCTCCAATAAAAGCACGGCTCCCTCCTCAGACAGAGCCCACCGTCTCCCTCCTCCGGGCTCATTATCCTGGGGATTTGTGTTGCCTGCTCTAGCTCTGTTGTTCGCTACTGCCGCTTTCTTCAGATGTGTGGCCGAGAACTTCAGAGCAGCAAAGCCGAGCTGGAGCCGCCGCGGGGCCCGGAGCGAGCCCGGATCCAGGGCCAGCCACGGAGAGGACCCGCATCTGATGGTGCTCCCTGCAGCCGGGGAGCGTCAGGGAGCAGCAGTTCCCCTTGCCTGGTGTGTTCCCAGGGATCCCCCTGCCATCCCTCAGGGACTGCGGGCAAACCAGGATAAGCTCCCGTTGCAGTGGAGAGCTCCAGGTGTGCATCCACCCTGTGTGTCCGTCCCATCCGCCTCATCCCGGCACGCATGGATGCTGAAGCACCCTCAGCCCCACAGATCCCATCTGCTTTCTAGAGGCCCCTCAAGCCTCAAACTGTTTAAAGAGAGGCTTAGGAAAGAGGCCAGAGAAACGACATAATAATTATTGTATTACAAATTGTTTCCTTTAATGGGCCCTGTCGGATTGCTCAGTCTGCTAAACACATTGTGCCCTTCCCCAGCCCCTTCCCACTGCTCCCGCCTCCCCTTGCAACCCCAGCCCTGCCAGAAAATTCCACCTGGTGAGGAGCTGGGGTGGCAGGATGAGGGCTGGAGGCTGTGTGGGCATCTGGGTCTCTGTGTGGTGAGGGGAGATGGGGTGGTCCTGCTTCCAAGTGGGAGTGTTTTCCCTGTAGGCAAGTGGTGATCCCTGCCCATTCCCATGCTCCAGAGCTTTGCATTACCCTGGATTTGTGTATTCTAAGGCCTTTCACCTGGGGGTACCCCCAGTGGATACTCAGGGCTCAAAAACCTCTTGCCCTGGTGCTGCAGGACAGGCAGAGCTCCCTCCCTCCCTCCCTCCCATTCCTTCCCAGCGTTCCGGTGTGTGCGGGTGGACGGCTCCCAGGCAGCTTTTTGGCAGCTCCCGCCCCCGAGGGCTGTGGGGTGTAAGGAGAGGAGCCACCAGCGGCTGTGCGAATTTTTTCGTTGCCCCCCAAAGAATAAACGTGTCGGAATTAGGCAGCAGGTTACGTTTCTTCAAGGCCAGGCAGCAAATATGTTTTAAATTTGGCAGCCGACAGCGGAGAGCGGGTGGGAGAAATTTTCCAGGTATTGCGTTACACTTTCCCCTAAACGGGCTCTGCTTTGGGGCTGGGGATTAAAGGGAGGAGCGGAGGGGGACCCCCTCCCTTCCACGTGCTCACAGCCTTGCTCCTACTCCCAGGGTGCCAGGGCTAGGATGCCACCCTGGGTGATGCTGCCCCAGGTGATGCCCATCCCTGGTGACTCAGGCCCTGCTCAGGGCAGAGCTGAGCTGTGGGGGATGGCCAGGATCAATTTTTGGCCTTCCTCCTTCTGGGTGCATTGGGAAATTTGCAGCATGCTGGGGGCACCGCCCTGGCTCTGCCTGGCCCCCCCTCCTCTCCTGTCCTCCTGCGATGTCTTTAATAAGCGCTTCATGCAAGAGCAGACCTGGGATCCACTCCCAGCACGGACCTGGGCCTCGGCCAATTAGCCAATTATTTTAAGAGAAGAAATTAAAAAGAAAAAAAAAGATGAAGTGTTATTTTTGTAAGGGAAGATCTGTCCGATGGATCAGCTGGCAGCCCCTCTCCTGTGGGGGTGAGCTGTGGAGGGGGTTCTGCGTGGCCCCTGCCACAGTGACCGCTGCCTGCAGTCACTGCACCCCTCTGTGTCCCCCCAGATCCAATCCCTCCCATGTGTCCCCATGTGGGCAGGACAGGGAGCTGCCCCTCACCCCGAGGAAGGGAGTGGGTCTTGGCAGCTGCCAGTGCCCCCTGCCCTCAGCTGTCCCCCCCCCAAGGCTGTCCCTCATTCCATGGCAGCCAGGCGGGTGGTCCACGAGTGTCCATCCCTGCCGGAGCTGGCACTGGTGCATCCCATTGTTCCTGACTTCCTTCGCAGCAGGAGAAGGAGAAGGAGGAGGAGGAAGAGGAGGAGGAGGAGGAGATGCTTCCTCAGGAGGTGGGAAGGGCTGTCCTGGTGCAGTTGAGGGGATGCACAACCCCTTCCCTCTTGCTGTGCCAAGGGGAGAGGGGGGCTTGGCCGGATTGGGATTTCAGGAAGGCGCTCAGAGGTGCGAAGGGCTGGAGTCAGCTGGAATTTCCCCTTCAGCTGTGTTTAGGTTTAAGACTTGTATTATTCTTCTTTCATGGAAATTTTGTGAGGCTGCGGGCTGGTTGTGCATCCCTGCTGGTGTGCACCCCCCTTCCCCTGTCCTCCCCTTTCTCTATGCCCCCCTTCCCCTGCCCCCTATTAGCAGCACCTCAGCTCTGCTAATTGCTGAACTAATTGGGCAGCGACATCCCAGCAAAGCAGCGGAGGAAGGGGAGAGAAGAGAGTCCCTCAGACAGTCGTGTCTCGTGGATTCCCCCGACCCCCTCCACCGCTTCATCTTTTGCAGCTTCGTGCCTCTTGCTAGTTTTATGGCAGTAGAGAAAGTTTTTCCTATTTTCCTTCTTTTTTTCTCCACTTGCTTGAGCTATCGGGAGACTTGTTGGGAGTAGGGGATAGAGGAAAGCCTGTGTGTGGGTTGTTGGGGATGGCAGCACTGGCTTGGCTTGGTGTTCCTCCCTGCAGTGAGGGGTGCTGGGGCACAGGGGAGGAGAGGGGCGAGGAGGGGTCCCACACGAGCCCCTTCCCAGGAGCAGTTCCCAGGTCTGGGGAGGTTTACTGCCTGATGCTGCTTTTGATCTCTGCTCTGACTTGGTGAGTGCTGGGTGCTGTTCCCTAATTACCCCCTTCATGTGGGGCAGTGCTGGGTGTTTGTGCTCACCCGGTCTCTCCAGAAGAAAACCCACCCTGCGAGGGTGTGTGCGGGGCGGGGGAGCCCGCGTGCTTTCCCAGACCACGGAGGAATCCTACGGTGCTCTTCACATAGCCCTGGGTGCTCCCACCCACGGCAGGCAGTTTCGTGCTCCCTGCCTGGTTTCATAACATCCAGGAGAGGCACGAAAATCTTCCTGAGCCACCTCCCTCCACTACGTGTGGAGCCTGTGGGCTTGGGAAAGTGGGTGGGAGTGCCACCCTGTCAGGGTTCTGGGGCTTTGCTGAAAAGCCCTGGGGCCCATCAACCACCTCTTCTTGGATGGGTTTTCCTTTTGGGATGCAGGCTGCATGTTGAGCCTGGGCACACTGTGGGATGGGGACAATGGCAGGGAGAGTGCAGGGGTTCTTGCTGCTGTCCCCAGCCTGGGGAAAGGGGCAGCCAGGGTGTGAAAGGGCTGTGGGATCCTCCTGGCTCCTGCTCTCCTAGACAAGGCCGTTTCCTCCTTGTTTTTTCTCTTTGAGGATGGAGGCACGTGGGTTGAGGGTGGAAACACATGGTTTGAGGTTGGAGGCATGTGGGTTGAGGACAGAGGCACGTGGTTTGAGGATGGAGATGCATGACTTGTGCTGGAGGCGTGCGGACCATCCCGCAGAACTCCCAGGAGTTCATCCATGCCTGTAAGGAGGTTTCTGGGACACTGATGGGGCGTAGAAATTGTTGTATTCCTTATCTGGGAGTTCTTCCTCCTTCAGCTACCTACAGGGCCCATTCCTGGTGTGCCCAGTTCACCTGTGTGACCTGGCAGGGGGGCCTTCAACCCACCCTGTGCTGTCCATTGGGAAAGTCTCTGCTGCCTTGTCAGGGCAAGGGGAAAGAATCCTTTTCCTGGTTTTTGAGGGAGAGATTGCTGAGGGTGCGAGTAGTTCCTTACAGAAGGCTGGGGAGCGGGTGACAGATACAAGAGCACTGGGATAATTGCTTCCAGATGCTGCCTCTCGTTGTCTCCGGGGCTGTGTGTGTTCTAGCATCCTGCCAGCTCCAGCAAGCGAAACCAGGGAGTCATCCCAAAAAAAGAGGGCTGGCCGGAGTGGTGTCAGACAGCTCGGAGTGTGACAGCTCTCCATATCACTGCAGCTTCTGTTGGCCAGCACGGTCCTGTGGGGCCGTGGGAGTGGGTGGGCTCATGGGAGCTCTCCTGGTTCTGCTGGCCCCCGAGCTAGAGCTTCGTGAGGAATGCCGAGTGCTGCGGGACTGGGATATGATCCGGAATTGGCAGTGCCGGCTGCATTGTGCGCAGCAGGCGGCTGTCCCGGATCTGCACTGGAGGAGCCTGCCTCCCCTTGTGCCATAAACACCACGTTTTGGCACCCGGGCTTTCTCGCAGAGAGCCTCGCTCCCAGAGCACCATTAATGATTATTTATTGGTTCTTAATTCCCAATAATGCCAACATCTGGCTTACGCAGCATGCGCGTTCCGGCACAGCGAGGCAGGACTGCTCGGCGTTGGGTTGGCATTGGGTTGACATTGGGTTGGTGTTGGGCTTGTGCGCTTTAGGAATTAGAAGGTGGCAAATGGTGGGTTGTTTGGATGCTCCCCTGAAGGGACGGATTCTTGAAGGGCTTCACTGCTGGCCTTCTCCTTAATTACTGCTCGGCGGCGCCGGCAGGACCAGCTCAAAGGGAGTAATGAAGCGTCTGCTCCGGCGCTCAGCCCAGGGCCCCGCGAGGGGAACGCCGCTCCCTCCCTTCTGCCGGGATCTGCCTCTCACAAGCTCCCCCATGCCTGACAGGTCCGAGCCTCTGCTTGTAACACCTGTCTGAAGGTTGTAGGTCTGACCTTCATTTACACCAGTGGTGGGTATTGATGCAGGATTTTTCCCAAGGTGGCTGCCACAGAGGTAAATCCAGATGACGATAAAGGTGCCAGGGAAGGAACGGGAGGAATATGGCTTTGCTGGGTGTTCTTGCTGATGGACACAGGATTTACCTCCCCTCAGTTTTCCCTGCTTTTTTAGAGCCTGGTGGGCAGGAGAAAGGAAAATGTGAATGAAGGAAAATTTACTCCTTCTATGATTGCTGTGTGACTTGTGAAGGTGAGAGTTGAGTCACTTTGCCTGGAACCATCTCAGCAATTCCACCTTGTCCCCAGAGAGTGTCTGAAGTCACGCAGGGAGAAATAATGCTGGGGGTTAAAAATAGAGGCTGACAATAGGAAGGGAGGACCAGAAAAGATCCGTGTCAGGGGAGGTGGACAGAGCCTGGTGAATAGCATCAGGATTGCGAGCTGCTGGAACTGGGCTTTACTTAGTTAGGCTCGAATTAAATAGCATTTGCACATGGAACCTGGAGTGGGTTTCAGTCTTTGGCTTGGGTGTCCATCTGGCACCCTGGGGAAAGCACCTTTGTGTTTGTAAGGGTCTTGGAAAAGTTTGTTACGGAGGATGTGGCTGTGCTGGGGCCAGGGATGAGGGAGAAAACAGCTCAGTAAATCCAAATTGCTGGAGGACAGGTGGGACAGGGCTGGGGTGGAGCAGAGCCTGGCACTGGCACTGGTGGAAGTGTTCCAGCTCCCCTGGCACTTTTTAGGATTCATCTGCAGAGTGAGGGACTCAAACTTGATCCACTTCATTGCCAGCTTGCTGGTACCTAAATCGCTTTGTCTGTCTCTCCCAGTGCCACCAGCAGCCATCCTGCTGGGGGTGGGGCGTGCAGGGCGCTGCCCGGCCGGGAGCGCAGAGCTGTGCGGTGCAGGATCGCGGCCATGCAGCCCGTGCCCGGGGCTCCCATTAAAGCTCATGGAAGCCGCCGGTGGGCAGGGGCGCCTGGCAGAGCCCCGGGGGGCTGGGGCAGCCCGAGCCCCTGTCCCCGCGTGGGGACACGGCCAGCGCCGTCCCCTGGGGCGGCCGCCAAGCAGCAGGCGGGAGGAGATGGGGTCACAGCTCCCGCTGGAGCAGGACCAGGAGCGATTCCGGCTTCTCTCTTAGTTTAAAGCTCTTTTCTTTCTCTCCTGTTCCCTTCCCGCTGGCAGCGCGCTCGGCCCTCTCCCCCGCACGCGGTGCTGTGAGGACAATGGGGCTGCGAGGTGGGGCGGGAGGGGGGCGAGATGAAAGGGGAAAAGTAAAATCGAAGCATGTCTGGAAGGGCATTTTGATGTAAATGGGACTTTTTGATAGACTTTGAGAGACACCGGCAGAAAGGGCACCGGCCCCCTTCGGTGCGCTGAGCTCCAGGCTCGGCTCTTTCATTTCCTTGGGAAAAGGGTATTTTTTCACCTCCTGTTGGATGCAGCCATGGTTTCTTCTGGTCCTCCCTGTCCCCGTCCCTCCTGTGTTCTGGTGTGGAGCACCGTGTGCTCAGTGAACTCAAACAAGCGGAGATCCTGTTCAGAATGTGAAAGCAGTGGCTGAACCTCAGGAAGGGGAGATGGGCCCAGCTCCATCCCACCTTCCTCCCTCTGGCAGCTCCCGCAAACCTTCCCCCTCCCCAGGGAGGGTGTGCGTTTGATCCGCTCTTGTGCTTTTGATCCCAGCCCTTGTCCTTGGCACCGTCTCGCAGCTTTCGCGTGTCGGTGGAGATGTGGCCTCACCGTGAGTCATCCTCCTTCCTTGCTGCTGCTGTTTTATTTTTCCCTTTCCCTTCTCCTAAGAGAGCACTTAGTAAAAGGAAGCGGCGCATTCATCCAGGAAACACGAGCACAACAAACGCTCGGCGTTTATCCTTTCAAAGGCGTCTCCCTTGAATTGTGGCTGCTGCTGTGACAGGCTGGGGGGCAGAGGCAGCTGCTGGTGGGGGGCCAGGGATGCTCCCCTTGCACGTCGTCCCGGAGGTCCTGGTCCCGCGGGGAGCCCTCGGTGGGGGTCACCACTGCGCTGTCACCTTCCCATGTCCTGGCATGTTTGGCAGCTCCTGCCCCTGCCAAAGCGAGAGGAGGAGAAACGAGGACAGAGCTGCTCCCTGGAGAGAAGCCTGACAGGTTGGGGGGCTGGGAGGGGGGCCGGGAAGGTCGGTCGGAGCCGGCATCCACATCCCTGTGCCGTCGCAGGCACTGGGGAGCCCGGGAGGAGACCTGTCACTTCTCATTGCGAAGCTGTCGCTGAGCCCAGGGCTGGGCTCGCGTCCTCCGCGCACCTCCCCGCTGCTGCCTTCAGCTGTCTCCACACCGAGCTGTCAGCAGCCCAGAATTTACTGCTGGCATAAAACCATCCAAAAGCCAAACTGTTAGTCGGTAAAAATGGCAAAGCAATTGCAGGGGAACTCGTTCCTTCCTCTGACAACTTCTGAGTCAGTCCTTTAATCTCTAATCTAGGTTTATGGTCATTTTATTGAAATGCTGGGCTCTGCGGAGAGCTGACATGTGTGACCATCATAAAGCAGGAGTTATGGGAACCCAGAATTGCCTTGATGGTCCAAGTGTCTGCAGGAAGCATTTTTAAAATCTGTAATTGGGATTTATTGGCCATTGTGGCTCAAACTGTCAGGAGAAAATAAAATAATCAGCCTGGGACTTTTTTTTCCTCATTGGCTTTTGACTCCTTCCATGTATTCTTAAATCATTTGATGCTTTGCTTCTATGCTTAATTCCCTTCAAGAGATGTAGGTGAGAGGAGGGGGCCCTGCCCTGGTGGGTGCCTCAGCTCGCATCCTGGGGGTGCAGGCTCCCCATGCCCTCCTGCCTTCCCATCTTCCTGCCCTGGGCTGGCTGAACATCTCCTTGGTGTCCCATGGTGTGTGATGGTCATGGACACATCTCTGGCAGCCTCACTGCCATGGGGGATGTGGATGTGGGGACATAGAGCAACAAGCATGACTGGAGGAGGCATCTCAGCTGGTTCCTTGTCTGGGGTGGCTGAGTTTGATGAGTGATGTGATTTTGGGTTTCTTTAATTGTTACAGATGTTTGTAGCAGGAAGTGTGTGCTCGGGAGAGGATTCCTCCGTGGTGGGTGGGGCTGCAGAGAAGAGATGCTCCTGTACCTGCTTCTGCCAGAGTCTGTGTCACTCAAATGATCCATGTCCATGCAGTTATGGTGTCCAGAGACCAGTGAGGCCATTGGCACATGTTTGTACCAGACAACAGGCAGTGCTGTGGAGGGTGGGCCATGCTGAGCTGTGCTGAGCCCTGCTGGGTGTTCTGGCAAACCTCGGGGCCCCAAGGCTTCTCCTTGGGAAGGACCTCGATGTTAAACCTCTTGGGTTTTGGATAAGTTAAACCAACTCAACCTCTGGAGTTTTTTTCCTCAGTCTGTGAGTGACTCCTGAGCTTTCCTTGTCCCTGTGGTGCCCGATTGGCACTGTTGTCCAGGCCACAGTGGGCAGTGTTGTTCATCCAGGCTGTGGGTGCACCATATGGCTCTCACTGGTGCCCCCTGTTCCCTGCTCGTGGGTGCAGGATGCATCCCGTGCTCCCCACATCCCAGCAAAACTCCGACCCAGCCTGGGCATCGTCCTGCCTCCTCCCCGTTATCTGCCATTCCCATTCTCTCTCCATTAACCTGCAGCCACAAGCAACGCTCAGCAGTGCTGGGTTCGGAGTTACCCTGGAATAGTCTGCTGGGGTTGATAAATATCTCTGCTTCCGTTTTGTTTAACAAATATCTCCTTTAATGGCACAGCTTTTTGTTAAGCTTCCTCACATTATCATCCCGCTTAATCATGCAGGGTGACTTCTAAAAGTACTTTTTTAAAGAATGCCAGTTTTTATCCAGGTTTTAAAATTGAAACTCATTTTTTATCCAGAGGCAGGATATAAATGAGTCTACTAAAATTAGATTAATCCTAATAAGAATGTCAGTTATCATTTCTGAATACATTAAATTTTTTTTTTTTAAATTTTACATGCCTCTTTAGCTATAATTGCTGGTGTAATTTCTTACACAGACATGGTGTGTCCTCACGGTTGACAGAAATACTTAATGCAATGTCGACTCTGCACTAAGTTCCAAATTAGCGCGTCGCAGTCACTGCCAGTGGTTTGAACTTTCTCCTTAACAAGTTAAAAAAAGAGAAAGGAAAGGAAAAAAGCACCTTAAATGCAAAGAAAGACTAAAGTGGATTTAGGGAGTTGGAATATAGCAGGATGGTTGGAGACTGGAGCCTCATGAAGGGCTTTTCTGGGATAGCAAGGCAGAAAGGGACAGGGGAGCTGAGGGTGCCGGGGGTCGGGGAGGAGATTTGGGGTCCAGTGAGGGGTTTGTGGGGGTGAGTCTTGCCAAGTGCCAGGAGCCGAAGGGCAGGATGGGGTATTCCTGCAGCAGCACTGGTACTCGCCTGGGGTTTTCCTAAGCCTTGGTAAATAATCCCCTTTCCTGGAGGGCACCCCAAACTGCTGCAAGGTGAGGGTTGGTCCCTCTTTGCCCTCCCAGCTCCCGTGGCTTTGATGCTTGTGCTCCATGTTGGGGACAGCTCTGCCTGTGGGACACAGGGAAAGGGGTTCAGCAGGGCAGGCAAGACACCAGCCTTGGAATAAACTCCCCTTTTGGTTGGTGGCATATCACCCGTCTTGGGTGAGAGTGTGGTGACATTGCTGAGCCATGTCCCCAGCCCGGTGGCACACATGTGGTGGGGCAAGGACCGCCACCAGGAAGGCCTGAGCTAGCGGGATTTTGGGACAAGGCTGTGGGGAATTGCATGTGGCAGAAAAGCAGGGGGGGCAGGATGTGGTTGAGGGAGACTTTGGTCTCTCCTGCGACTCTCGCCAGCTTTATTCCATGAGTGTGGGTGGCAAGGCGGAGGTTTTTGTCTTGGGGGGAGAGCTGGGAACGCTCCCTGTCCACAGGCAATTGGAAACTGCTGGTGCTGGAGCGGGATGGCAGGCTGGGTGCTCTGCCCTCCTCCTCCCACCCAGGCCCAAGGGCTGTGTTATTTTTAGATTTAAACTCAAGCTTTCCTTACTGCCTTGTGAAAGGTCCTGCTGGGAGTGGGAGCTGTGTGTCCTTATGATGTCTAGTGACATCCTTGGGAATGGAGAGGAGCACAACTCCTGAGATCTCTGGCTCTGGCAGCTCTCGTGACACCCGAGCCAGTGCTGGGTTCTGGTTCCTCTCCCTCTCCTGTTCCCAGCTGGAGGTTGTACATTGTATTAAAGTTCAGCTGTACGTGTATCTGGCCTAAAAATAAAAACAAGTCCAAGCCAGATCTCTTTGGGCAGGAGGAGAGGTTTAAACCTGACACTCCTGTGCTGTGTTGGCCTCTCTCTCAGCTTCAGTGATGGCCCAGTTTGTGTGCAGGGGGACAAGAGGGGAGAAAACAAATAATCATTTGAGGTCCTGTGACTCATCCTTAGTTTTTTCTCCCAGACCTAACCCAGCCCCATCCACCCCCGTGGAGTGGGGCCGAAGGTCCTGGGTGGCCAGGCATGATGTGCTGGTGGTGGGGCTGACGTGGGAGTGAGGAACTCTGTGACCTGCGTCCTGGTTCAGCCTGGAGCGGGAAAGGCTCTGGGGAGACCTTAGAGCCCCTTCCAGGGCCTTAAAGGGGCTCCAGGAGAGCTGGAGAGGGACTTCGGACAAGGGCCTGGAGGGACAAGACAAGGGGGAATGGCTTCCCACTGCCAGAGGGTGGGGTTAGATGGGATACTGGGAGGGAATTCTTCCCTGTGAAGGTGGTGAGGCCCTGGCACAGGTTGCCCAGAAAACCTGTGGCTACCTCATCCCTGGAAGTGTTCAAGGTCGGACAGCACTTGGAGCTTCCACCTGGTCTCGTGGAAGGTGTCCCTGCCCATAGCAGGAGGTGGAGTGAGATGGGCTGAAAGGTCCCTTCCAACGCACAGCTGGGGTGGGCAGATGTGGACATGCCCTGCAGTAGGACGGGGGATTGAGAAACTCTTAGTAAGTTCCAAGGCCAGTGGCAGCTGAGTGAGTTCCTGGTAATGACACTGGTGATTTGCAGCTGCCTGGGAAGATGGTGCTTCCAGACAGAGCTGGAATGGCAGAACTCGTTGGGCCACCTCTGGGAGCCGAGGGATCAAAGGGCCTGGCGGTGAGTCAGGAGGGTGACGCTGCTCCTGGGACAGGGGCTGGCAGGGCTGGTGAAACCCGGGAGACCTGTCGGGGCAGGGCAGGGCATCCCACAGCCGGGCTGTGGGGAACCCTCCGCAGGGATTGCTCCTCCCTGCCCAGTTGCTAATGTTGGGATTAATCCTTCAAACCGCAGCATTGCATCCCTGGGGTGAGCCAGAGCCCCAGCCCTCCCAGGGACCTGGGTGGGTGCTCCGGGGCTGACACCCAGCCCTCAGTGGGATCTCTGGGGAGCAAGACATGAGCCCTGGAACACCATGGGAGCCGGGGGAAGTCCAGGAGTACCCCACAGCTGCTGGTGCACCCCAGGGCATGTGTGGGCTTTGTTTTTGTGGTAGTCCTCAGAAAACTGGGGGAGGCTGATGGCTCCTCTCCCTTGCTTTGGAGATGGCCAGCAGAGTGGGAAGTGGGAATGTGGGGGATTTGGGGATCCTCCTGTACCCCTGGGAATGCAGCAGCAGTGACTTGCAGGACTTGATGTTGGCTGGGTGAGTTTAGAGGAGTACCAGCCACTGTCCCATGGGGAGATTTGGGCTGGTTTGGGGCTCCTGTGTGTAGGCTGGGATTTTGAGGTGCAGGGTTAGTGGGGTGTTGGGTTCTGGGGTGTCGGGTGTAGGGAGGAAGGGGCTCCCTCTCTCCAAAGACCCAACCACTGACTGTAACTTCAACTCTTGGCTTTCAGCTCTTCATTTTTCCAACCGAGCTGGAGAAGTGAGAGATGGGAAGAGGGGGGATTTTGGAAAAAACTGGGGTTCGTGTCAGGTCTGGTGGGCTGAGCCTCCCGCCCGCCTTCCCCTGCACCCCCGGCCCTGCTCTGGGGAGGGGGGGCTGCAGTTTGCCTCTGTTCTGTCCCAGCTGGAGATGGATCTGCATGAGAATGAGCGGGGCCTGGCGGGGAGGGCCTGCTCTTGGGTTCCTTGGGCATATTTCTGCTGCTTTCCCTTCCAAGTGGGCGCCCGGCCGCCGCCGCGGGCCCTGCCAAAGTAATTCTTTGCTTTGGAACCGGGAGACGAAATCTCCTCCGTTTTATTTCGGAGGGGTCAGGGAAGGAGTGGGAACCCCGCTGATCCAACCGTGTTCCCTTTTAACCTGCCTCTCCCTCTCCCCCCCTCCCGGCCCCCCATCCTCCGGATGAGCGGGGCTGCAGCCAGGGCACGAGCGGCCAAACCGAGGCCGGAAAACACGCCGAGCCGAGCGGGAACCTGAGCTGCTTCCGATGGATCATTTAATATCTGCAGCATCCCAGGGCTGGGGTTGTGCTGCTTCTGGTGCTGTCAGGGTTTTGTGATGCCTGGTGGGTGCTGGGCTCTGTTGTTTCGGCCTCCGTGTTTTCCCTGGGGTTTTTGAGGGATGGTTTTTGGGATGGGGGTCATCCAGCTGCCAGCCTCTGTTGGGATGGGGTTGGCAGTGCGGGCAGGAGAAGGTGAGTGCCCGCTGCCCACACCTCGTCCTCGCCGCCACTGCCTGGCCTCATTGTCTCACTTCTCTCTCCATTCCTACGCCAATTAAAGCGCCGTGTTGCCATTCATGGCCCTTATGGTTTTGTTCAGTTGTCTGTCAGCTCTTGTCAAGCCCTGTCCCCTTCCCCTCCCCCGTTTTCAAAAACAAAACCCCTGACAAACCCCCCTTTGAATCCCCTCTTACCTCACTCCCAGCGTGGGGCCCCTTTGCCGGGGGATGCCGGTGGCGGTGGCGGGGAGACCGCTCCCCACGCCGGCTTTGTGGGCCCCGCCGCCCCCCGGCCCTCGGCCTCCCACTTCTGCCAGCATTAATTAGATAACTCGGCTCCTCCGGATTCCTCCGCGGGGAGATCGGGACGATACGACTCGACGGAGAAATACGGCTTTTTTTCCTCTTGATTTTTTGGCCAGGCCTTTGGCTCCGTTTCTGCTGGAGCTGCTTATTGTGCTGAAAAGAAGGAGTTTGCAGGGGTGTGTGTGGGGTGGGGACAAGCCCGGGGGACCCCTGGTGCGCCTCATTCTGGGTCTGCACCCCAGGCCAGTGAGGGCAGGAGCCCGGGGTCCCCCAAGCCCACGCCACTGGCTGCAGGTGGCAGCAGCAGCCTGCTCCAGTGCTCCAGCCCCAATTAAATCTCCTCCAAACTCCTGCAATTACCAGCAGTTTTTGTTTCCCACCCTCGCAGAGTTTGGACTGGGATTGCTTGGGTGAAACGTCTGAGTGCAGGGGGTGGGAAGATGGAGCAGCATGTGGCTGCTCACGTCAGGCCTGGCTCCTGCGAGGCCTGTGGCCCTTCCTCCTCCCCCCCTTCTATTCCTCCTCCTCGGGACATTGGGGTGCTCAACAGCCGTCCCTGTAGGTGATGGACTGGTGTTGGGAACCATCCTGGCTGAGCCCATTATGGGACAAAGGGGAACATTTCCCTTTGGTGGGTGCTGCCTTTGACTGTGCTCAGCATGGTGACAAGGTGGGAATCCCCCCTTATCCCCCTTGGAGCTGGTGGAGAATCTGGGGCTCAGATGCTTTCCTTGGACATGCTCTAATTATTGGGATAGATCATGGAGAAAGCCCTTCCCACAGGCCTGCCGTGGTACAGAAGGGCTCTGAATCACTGGGACCAGCCCTGGCTGCCCGTGGCTGTGGGGCCAGGGGTGTCACTGGCCACAGTGGCACCTGCTGGCCGGGGGTGCTGAGGTGTGCCCAGCATCTGTGCCAGCTCTCCTGAGCCTGGTGACCTGTTCTCTGCAGTGTCCTGATGGCTGGACCCTGCTCTGCTCTTGGGTGGTGGTAACCTTGGTGTGACCACTGCTGAGCCACCTGCTCCAAAACCCCTTGGGATCCTGAGCCCAGTGGTGGAAAAATTGGCACAGGGACAAAGAGGACCTGTGGGGATTCTCCCTTGTCCTTGGTGACCTCCACTGGTTGTCCCTCCTCTAGATCGCCAAAGCCACGGGAATCCTCGAAGCCGCTGGCTTTGCTGTGGAAAGGTGCTGGGAGCAGGGTCGTGGCTGGGGCTGGTGTTTGAGTGTGGACACACTGCGCTGCCTTGGGCATCACCCCGTCTCTGGGCAAGGGGGGCAGTTTGGTTTTATTTCCCCCTGCAGTCAGTGTTTCTGTCCCTTCTGCTCAATCCAAACCCTGGCTTGACCATGACCTGGAGTCGGTCACGGCACGGACCTTTCCAGGCTATCTGCACTGGGGACGTCTTTTAACTTCACCTCAAAGATGTCATCCCTGGCTGCCGGGGTCACTTTGGAGTGCATGGGGGATTTTCCCAGCTGGTGAGGAGGCTTCCAGCTGGCATTATAGCAACAAAGGGGTTTTGGGGTGCAGTGGAGTTGGAAAATGACATCCCGGTGCTGGGGAAGGGGGGGGGAAGGCCAGTGCATGTTGCCATGGCAACCCGTTTATGCCTCACTGATGCGTCGTGTAAATCCGTTTGGAAACGAGAAGGGCCTTTTGTCTTTGGGAGGGTTGAATGGGCCTCATTAAACCCGAGATGTGGAAAAAAAAAGGGCCTTAGAGTGTGTCTGGGAGGGGGACGGAACGGGATGGCCTGTGGGGGCTCAGCACAGGCCGTTCCCCCTCCTGAGGATGGTGAGGAGCCGGGGGGGCTGGAAGGTGAAAAGTATCTCTCTGAGCATCAGAGACCAAAAGAGTGGGGGAGATACGAGGTTGCTTTTAGAATTACCTGGAATTGCTGGGTCTGTGTGGCCACCTTGGCTCCAAAGGACAGAGCAGAAATAGAAGAGGTCTGCCAAGGGCAAGGAAAATAATTATACATAGATTAGCAGGGGGAAAGAAGATGGAAGGCTCTTCTAAAGGAGACTAATAATAGAGGAGCACATGAAAGAAGTGGGATCTGAGAGCGTGGGGGTTCGCATGCTCCGATTTACCCTCTTGCGGGGACGAAGAGCGCGATGGACGAGCGAGAGGGCGACAGATAGAGAGGGAGGCAGAGGAGAGTGGGGAAACTTCTCATTCCACTTGTAATTAACTTCCTTCCATGGGATTTCTTTGTTCCCGGGAGCTGAATGGGAGTCAAAAAGAAGAATAGGTCCTGTGCCTCCGGGTGCTGGCACTGCTCTGGTAAAGGGTGGTGGATGCTGCTGGTGTACTGGGATAAGGTTGGCTGTTGGGTTTAGAATGTAATTCCTCTGGTTTGCTTGTCCTTGGCTCTTGAGAGGTGATGTGAGTTGGGTGGGAGGCTGTGGTGTCCCCCTGATACCTGCTGTCCCCGGGACATGTGTTGTCCAGTGCTCTTGGCTGAATCTGGGACTGTGTACTTGGCCCTGTCTGGTAATGCTGTTTGACTTCAACTGTGATGGTACCACAGAACTGATGTCCCAGTGTATGTTACCAACCCCTTGGTGTCTCTTTCTTGATGAAAATACAGATTTTGGCAAGGGCAGAGGTGTCTTGGTGTCGCCAAGGGAGATGTGGAACAATAGTGGGGGCACGAGCAGTGTAGGGGCCCTCCAGTGGCTGGAGCTCTGTGATATTGGGGTCTGGAGGACTCCTTTGGGAACAGGACTGATCCTTCTGGCTGATAGCCGAGGTTCCCTGGCAGAGATTCCCCAATGCCTGGGCATTGTTGCTCTGTCCCAGGGAAGTGAGGGAGAATGAGGCAGAGGGGGCAGGGCTGAACTCGATGTGCGTCTGGGCACCAGCAAAGCTCTTGCAGTTTGTACAAGGAGTTTTGCTTTTTTACTGGGTCTGGCCCTTTCCCATCCCTTTGTGAGGTGATTCCCGGTGGGTGTGAGCCGCGGTGGCTCCTGGGAGCTGTGATCTGGAAGGACCTGTCGTGGAGAGCTGGGCCCACGGGGTCTCAGCTGCCCAGACCCCAGGAAGACCACAGAGCTCCCACAGGCCTCGCTCTGCTGGGCACTGTCAGCCTGCCCTGCCAGACATGCACGTCCTCCATGTAAGATACAGTTATTTTTGGATTTCTTTGAAGCAAACAGCATTTAGCATATGTCATCTTGTATGTATGTCAGCATTGGCTTTAGAGCGTCTTCTCTGAGGAACAGGTTCTTGGTAAATGTTGTTCTGTTGATGCAGAGCCTGAAATCAGGTGAGGGGTATTGTGTATCGTGGATGTGGGGAAAGGTGATGCTGCCCCAGAGATTTGGTAGTTGATGTGATGCAAGGAATGTCTGGATCAGGGGGAGAGGAGAGGTTGGGAAGGGTGTCAGCCCATTAAAGAAAACAAACATGTTTTTAAGCAATTTACTGGTCTTCCTTAAGGAAGAGAGGAAGGACTGCTGGATTTTAAGGTTCTGCATGACTTGTCTGGAGGACACTTGTGTCTGCAGCTGTCACTGTGAACATGTTGGCTCATCCATGTCTCTCTGAGTGTGCCTTGTGTGGAGGAGAGGAGCCTGCATGGGGTTGGTCTGAGGGGGAGGGAGGTTTCATGCCCAACACGAGTCCAGACCTTGCTCTGGCTGAAGGTTTTTCTTTTCACCCCGTGTTCCTGGGCTTGTGCAGCCACTAGCAGGGGTGGGAAGGAGCAGGTCATCCCTGTGTTGTGCCAGTTCCAGGAACCGTGGCATTACCAGAGCTCCTCAGTGTGGCTGGTGTCCCACATGGACATCCTGGGAGGCCATGGGATTATGATCCATCAGGGAGTTTGCTGGAAGCCCCACCACCTCACAGGGCTGCTCCTCCTGGGAGAGGAGGTGTGTGTTTCTAGCTGCTGTTGGAAGATGGCATTGCCCTGCAGGGGTCCTGGTCATCCTCAGCATGTGGATCTGTGCCCAGCCGTGTTGGGATTGAACTGAAGGAGCAGCTGGCACTGCGGGGCTGGTCTGTGCCTGCCTGGGCAGCACTGGTGCCGTGGTGTGTTGGAGCTCCTGCTGAGGCACTGCCCGGGGACACAGGGGCTGCATTCCCTCCTGGACCCCTGGCAGCCCCAGGGTATGCTCTAGGGGCTTCTCATCTCTGACTGCCCCGTTCCTCCTCTCCCAGCAAACGCCTCTGTGGTTCCAGGGTGTCTGCCTCCGACACCAGGCACTGACTGAGTCCGTGGCTCTTCCAGCAGGTCCCACCTGTGGCGCCCTCTCATTCCATCAGATCCCACAATTTGAACCCTTGAGGGGGGGTGGCTCTGCAGAGTGTGGGGGGTCCCCAGCAGTGGCCCCCCAGCTCAGGGGAGGGGAGAGGCTGCCCTTTAATCCCATCTCCCTACTCCAGCATCCTGACATCCCGCTGCCAACAGAGCTCCCGTTGTTTACCCAACGCAGAGGAATCGGTTTACAAGGCTCACAAATACCCTTTTCACCTTTCCCATCAGAAAACACCTCCCGAAACAATGAGGAAATTGGATGCTGCCACCTGATCGCTCCCAGGGAACCTGCGGGGCCAGGAGCTGGGGGCCGGGAACGGCAGGAAGGTGCCTGGGTGGGATGGCCAGGATGGTCCCAGCACGGCTCTGCGGGTGGGCAGCCACAGGCACCACCCAAAAATCACCTCAGGGGGCTTTAAGGGATGAAGGTGCCGATAAATGGAGTGGAGGCCAGTGTCCCCACCTGCTCAGCTGGCAGAAAACACTTGTTTTAAATTTTGATGGCCGTAGTTAATCATTCCCACCTCCTTGGACTCCAGGAGGAGGGATGCTGGTGATGCTGTGAGCTGGTGATGGCACCAGTCCCAGAATCCCAGAATGGTTTGAGTTGGAAGGGACCTTAAAGATTGTCCAGTTCCACCCCCTGCCACGGGCAGGGACACCTTCCACTAGCGCAGGTTGCTCCAAGCCCAGTCCAACCTGGCCTTGGACACTCACAGGGATGGGGTAGAATAAAGCTGGACCATTCTCCTGAGTGTTTGGTAAGGTAAAGGAAGGTGATACAAGGTGTAAGTTCTTTTTCAGCATTAAGGTTAAGTTTTAGTTTTCCTTGTACTTTTTCTCTCCTCGCCTTAAAACAGAGAAATCAAACTGTATTTTATGGAGGAACAGCAGATTCCCCCCTGCCTCCCTCCCTGACATTAGAGCAGGTGCTCTGAGGGCACGATGAATTTCCCTATTAATTTAGAAGTTGCTCTGTTCATTCCTCCCGGTTAAGATAAATCTGAAGACGTGTCCTTGTGAAGACAAGTCAAGAGTGTAATTCCTTTTTGTCTTCAGCCATCCCTCAGAACCAAATTTCCTCATCCCCAAAACTGGCTGAAATCCTAAGTTGAAGCAATGTGCGACAATTGTTGGGCTCTCCTTTTTTCCTCGCCTTTTCTTGTGATAAATGTTGCTTTTCACTGTGTATTTTGAAGGCTTTTTGCATGGTGGGAGCTGTTAGTCTTCTCTAGGATGCTCATTACAAACTGTTATTGTGACAAAGCAAATTTTTTTGGGAACAGCCCTGCTTTTGGAGAAGAGAGAGGACACTAAGAGGGAAACGGAGGAGAAAAAAACCATGGAAATTGGAAAACAAGGGAAAAACCGTGTGTGTGGGTGGGAATGTACCTGTCAGGGAGCAGCAGTTGGAGGGAGCACCCCAAAGGCCCCATGCATGGTGAGGTGACTCTGCCTTGCCTGGCGTAGGGGATCTGGAAGATGTTCGTGGGCTGATTTCCAGGCAGAAGCTGTGTGCTTCTGGAGCTGGGACAGTGTTCATGGAAGGGGTTTGCCTTGTTGTTTTATCCTTAAACAAATAAACCAAATGTAGGCCTCCGTCCTGAGATTCCTCAGATGAAGAGATGCCAGCAGGATGCAGTGCTGGGATGTTCTCAGCTGCCTCAGTTGCTTCATGGCCCCTCCCCTGGTTAAAAATCTGCTTGGCCCCATCCCAGCAGGCTGGTGTCGTGGGGACTGGTTGGTTTGCAGGTGTTGGCCAAGGTTTTGGCCACAGAGGTATAATAGGTCCTCCTGGTATGGAGATGAGGGTGGATAGGAGCCTTCTCCTCCTGCTCCGGCGGTGCAAGACATCTGCTTGACTTGTTTGTGGCTTCCTGTTTGGCATCTTCTGGGCAGGAGGGAGCTGGCAGAGGCTGGAGGAGGGAGCTTGAGTCACTCCCGAGTCCTGTGCCAGGAAGCTTCTGACTCAGCCCAGCCGTGGAGAAACAAGTGTGGGATCCAGCTGCCTCTCGGGGTGGGAACGCTGGAGCGAGCGTGCAAGTGTTCACTTGCACTGCGTGTCTGCGGCCGGGGAGGGAGGGGCAGGGGCTGCTCCCTCNTGCTCCCTGCTCCTGCTCTTGCTCCCTGCTCCCTGCTCCCTGCTCCCTGCTCCCTGCTCCTGCTCCTGCTCCTGCTCCCTGCTCCTGCCCCGCTCCCGCGCCAGCCTTGCGTCAGGGCTCTGGCCGTGGGTGGGAAAGCCTTTATCGCTCCCAAGGCATTGGAAGCCCGTGCTGGCCACTGGCCAGATGACCTACTTGGTAGTGTGAAGCAAAGCCTGGCTCACCTGCTGGCAGCGCCGTGCTGGCACCACGGTGCAGCATCCCACTTACATCCCTAAAGAATCTTCAGGGATTCAGTTCCCTACTCTCTGGTGGTTGTCTTCTGCCAGAATCATGACTTGCACAAAACTTAATCCCTCCTCAGACTTTGTGTGGCCAAGGCGCCACTGTACCAGTGATGCCAGGGTTGGGATAATCCCAACCATCCCCTGTGCCTGATGCCCCATCATGGAGCTGCTTTGGGTTGTGCTGGAGCTGATTTGGTGGAGGCAGAGTTGCAGGCGGGCAGGGAGGATGGGCAGATAACCCTCCCAAATCCAGCTCTGTGAAGGGCACTGTGCACATCATCCCTGTGCCAACTCTCCTGGACTGGGAAAGGGCGGGTGCCAGGGGTGCCCATCCGAGCTGGCAGCAAGGTGCACATGATGTCTGTGTGTCTGTCCTGCTGCTACAGCTGGCACTGAGCTCTGGAGCCCGTGCCAAGAGCATCAGGGGGTGCGTGGGCTCTGGCTCTGCCTGCCAGCTCCCAGCCCAGCGTGTGGATCTGCTGGGCTCCCGAAGCCAAAGGCCTGGTGCTGGTTCCAGCTCCGTGGTTTCTTGCTAAGACTTGTGCCGGAGCCACAGAGCAGGTTGATCTTGTGTGTTTGATCTTCCTTCCATGGAGCCTGCAGCTCCAACTGGAGCAGCTGTCTGGGGGCAGAAGGTATCCCAGCCCCCATCCAGCCGCCAGGGTGGGCTGGAGCAGGATGGGCTGTGTCCGAGAGCGGAAGGGGAAGCGTGGCCATGCAGCCAAAACACTCACTTTGGTTTGTGCCATGCCCAGATTACGTGAGGGAGTTGTAGCAGAGATAAGTCTGCAGGAACATCCATTCCCACCTTATCTCCCATCAGAAATGCGTTTTGTTGCCTACATCAAAGTAGATGATCTGCTGCTTCCCTCCTTGCTGTCCTAATCCTCTCCTTCACGCTGGAAGAGCCTAATCAGAGCCTTGCCCCACAATAACGAGATCCGAATGCTAATTATCAGCATCTTGCCTTCTTTCCCTTCCCAATGCCCTGCCTTCCAGCCCTAAATAGCTTTCCTCTTTCCTTGCTCGTCTCCATCCGGTCCTCCCACGCTCCTGGGCACGCCGTTGAGCCTGGTGAGGCAGAAGTTGTCCTGCAGGATGCTTCCCTCCCTTCCATTTAAGGACAGGAATTCCTCAGGGAGCCGGGGCGTGGAAGGGATCCCTCCCTGCGCCCCATTGTCAGGACTTCTCCCCATGCCTAATTACTGCCTGTCCCTGCAGGAAGCTCCTTGCCTGGCCGTCGGGCAGAGCCACGGCGTCTCCAGCCCTCCTGCTCCCTGGCTTTTTGTGGGAAGACTCTATTCCCTGTTGGGGCTGGGAAGGGTGCCCACACTCATTGTGGCTGGCAAGCAGGATTGACCCAAGCCAGCCCTGGTTTTGTTGCAGGGAGCAAACACTGGGTTTGTGCATGTGCTGAGATAGTGAGGGAAGAGAACTTAATTCTGGTGTCAAAAACCATCTTGCAGAGGGGAAGCAGCAGAGTTGAAGCACAAAATAAATGTTGTGAGTGGGGTGGGATGGGCTGGCATGGGCCCTGCTTCAGCACATGGTAACCTCTCACCCTCCTCTCTTCCAGGTTCATGACTGGGAAGGGGCTTGTCATCTACCCGGAGATTGGGGATAAACTGGACATTATCTGCCCCAAAGCGGAGCCGTCCAAGCCTTACGAGTACTACAAGCTGTACCTGGTGAGGAAGGAGCAGGCGGATGCCTGCAGCACCGTCATGGACCCCAACGTGCTGGTGACGTGCAACCGGCCCGAGCAGGAGATCCGCTTCACCATCAAGTTCCAGGAGTTCAGCCCCAACTACATGGGCCTGGAGTTCAAGCGGCAGCAGGATTACTTCATCACATGTGAGTCGCCCTCCTCCTTGCCGCTGGTCCTGGCTCGGGAGGGCCACAGGCACCTGGACAGTGTCACCAGGCGCTTGTGTGTGATTTGGCTGGTGCAAAGAGCTGACACGTACGGAAAATATGTCCCGCTGGATGGGAGAAGGGGGAGGAATGTGTCACTGGCTGAGCGGGGTCACCGGTCCGTGTCTGGCTGCTCTGCTGTCCCTGCCCTGCTCGTGGCTGGGAGCAGGAACACGTCCCCAGCCGGGGTCGGCTCTCTGTGTCTGGAGCACTGTCATGCCTGGAGCTTATATTTTACTGCCATCTTTGCTGGAGGTGTTGCAGGACATTTGCAGGGCTTTGCTTTGGGGCTTGAGAGAAAGAGGAGTGGTATCCAAGGAGATGCTTGTCCTTGTCCGTGGGTGCTGTTTCCAAGAACAGGTCCAACAGTGGGAAGTGCTGGTGGTGTCCAGTGTGTGCTGTCATCCAAATGGCTGTAGAATTCTGCACACTGGCCTGTTCCTCTTATTTCTTGGTGCAACATGGCGTGTTACAGAGGGGAGAGCAAAGGAAGTTGGAATTTTCTTGGAACTAGTGGTCTGTGCCTGCAGGGGGCCATTGCACAGGGGTGTATCCACCCGTGCTGGCTCCAGCGTGGATGGAGGAGGACGCTGGGGAGCTCGGCCGTATCTGGGCAGTGCTGCCAGCCTGCTCTTCCTCCCCCCGCCCCCTCCCCAGCCTGGCTGCTCCCGCCTGGCTCGGTGCATGGCGTGTGTGCCGGCGGCGGCACAGCGGCAAAGGGCACGGGGGCCGGCACGGGGGCAGCGGCCGGCACAGGGTCAGCCGCCCGCACGGGAGGCGAGCGCCGGCCCGGGGAGCCGCTGCCTTCCCGGCCGTAAACAGGGTATTTTTAGCCTGGAATCTTGGGGAGGGGGCGGCGAAGCCGTGGGGGAGCTGGGGGCAGGAGAGGCTCTCCTGCAGTGCGGTGCCGCGGTGAGGCTGCCTGTGTGAGTGTCCCCAGCGAGCCCAGCCATGGCTGGAGTTGTGTTGTGGAGTAATTTGGAATAAACCTGCTGCAGAGGAAGCAGCTAGACCTGGCTTCAGCAGGTCAGCCCTTAGCCCCCCCTTGTTTCCATCATGGGAAATTTTCCTTAGCGCTTCCTAATATGTGGCTGAGCAGGTTTGGAATGACAGAACTCGTGGTGGGTTCTGCTCCCTGCGTGGCCTTGGAGATGCCAGAATGACTCCTGGATGGTCAGACAGGAAGCTTTCCCTAACAGGAGAGGTGACAAGCAGGGAGGGCCTGGCGCAACAACCTGCGGAGCCGGCTCAGCACAACATGGTGCTGGCAGCAACCGTGGGCTGAGTCACTGAGGCAGGGCTGGACTCTCCCACAGTGATGGTCACTCTCGCTGGCCAGGTGTGAGGATGTCTGCCCCGTGTCACTTAGGGAACACCAGATTTGCAGCCATCAGCAGTGCAGGAGACCCTGATTCCAGCCCAGACACCCCAGCAATGGGTTTGGGATGCCAAAAGCCCTGGCAGAACTCCCATGTAGGCTCCCACCTCCCTTCTCTGGTGAACTTGGGATCCAAAAGTTCAGCCCTTTGCTGTCCCTCGGGTGATGAAAGGCTTGATTCAACACAAGCTTTGACTGTGGTGGGCAAAGAGGGGGAAGAGGGGCCAGAATCACAGGCTTGGGTCAGGCAAACATCTTCAAGTACTTGGTCAGTGGCTAGTCTGTGTTTGGGGGTCAAGTTCAAGTACTGATATGGTCATCACACTAACGAGGACTGAAAGTGGCATCCTCTGAGCTACATCCTGTGGGACCCTCAGGCTGCAAAGAGCCCTCAAAGACAAATGTGTTCCCCAAGACAAGCTCAGGAGTTGAGCAAAGCACTGGGAAGAAGAAATGTGGGATCCCTCATATGTCGTCCAAGTCCAGGAAGGTGGATGCAGAAGGATTTACCAGCCTCTGAATTAGCCAAATTTTAGGGAGCCGTTTTGCATTTCACACAAAAACTCAAATGAAAATCAACCTCCCGGAGCTCTGGGAGGCGTTTTCAGGAGCGGCAGTGCCGACTCCAACCGTGGCTCCCCAGGGGCCCCTGTGGCTTTGAGTCGGTGCCAGCTCCCCTCCAGTGCTGCCGGCACACCTGGGGCACTGCAGGGACCGGCTCCGGCTCCGGCTCCGGCTCTGGCTCTGGCTCCGGCTCGCTGTGGATCCGACGGGATGCACAGCCCTGATTTCGCAAAGCCAGCATGGTGCAGGTTGCACAATCCCAGCTTGCATCCCGTCGGATGTTTGTCTGAGCCTGTTTAGATCATTTTTTTTAATATAAAATCCTATTTATTTGCTATTACCCAGTTTCAGCCTGTCTGGGGAAGCAGTGAGTGGAGTGCTCGGAGCATCCCTGTGGGGTGCCCCCCCTCCCCTCAGGGGTCCGGCAGTGCCCTCTGCCCCTTCCTTGGACCGTTTCTGACTTTAATTTCTCTTGACTCCTCCGTGCTTTGATGCGAAACCCCTCGGAGCTGGGGGCTGCCAGCTGAACTTTGGCCCCTGGGTGGGCTGAGGATGCTCCTGTGATCTGGCCGTACCCTCTGCCGAGCAGCCCCAGGAGTTCTTTCTGCCAAGAAATAAAATAGCCAAAAAAACAAAGTCAAAAGTCTCCCGAGCAGACCACCCACGTGTTGTCTTTTTTTTGTGCCCCCATTTTTTCTCCCCTCCCTCTCCCCAAGCTTTGCCTGGACACACAAAGGGGTTTTTTTCCTTCCTTTTCATTTCTAAGCTGGGGAAGCGCCGCTGAAGCCGAGGGGAGCAGGACGTGTGCCGCTGGAAAACCTCCCCACTGGAGCCAGGGGGCTTCCCAGGGTCCCTCCCATTCAGGGCTGGTCCTCACCCTCACTTTGGATACGCCAGGCCTTGTTTAGGGACACTTTTATCACACAGGGACATGGCCCCAGCCCTCGGCTTAGCAATGAAAAGGCTTTTGAAAGCCGATGTTCCCTGTCCCCGTCCTCTCTGCAGCCTCACCCCGGCCCCCTCCACGCCAGCTCCAGTCTTTCCTTGAAAGCATCTTTGCACCAGAGGCTGGTCAGGGGAAGGTGATGCTTCTTCCTAAGCCTTCCCATAAACAACAAGATGTGGCAGTTCCTGCCTGTAGATCTGTGCTGGAGGCAGAGGCTTGGGGGAGTGTGAGGCCCCAGCAGGATTTAGGCACCATCCCCAGGATGGGCTGCTGAGAGGGCACAGGAGCTGGGAATTTGGGAATTGGGTGTTTTTCTCCATAGCAAGCTGTGATTTCTTCCATCCCTGGTCTGCCAGGTGCTTCCCTGCCTGCCTTTGGTGCCTGGATAGGATTCCCTGTCCCTGACATCCTGTCCTGTCCCTACAAAACCGTCCTGCACTGTGGGCAGAGGGAGGGAAGTGTGTGCTGGTGGTGCTCTGGGCAGTTCCTCCTGTTGTGCTGTGTGGCTGGTAGGAAGGCGAGGTCCAACAGGAAGAAATTCTTGCTTTTTCCCCCAAAAGAAAGTCCTTTTGAGGGTTCCTGGTCCAAGCACAAAGCCGTGGCAGGCTGCTGGGACTCCTGGGTGGTTGGTAGTTGCAGACCAGTGTGTGGATGCAGGTTCTCCTGCCATTCCCTGGCCAGCAGTTTGGATCATTCACAGCATCCTCATCAAGGAGGAAGGTGCTTCTGGCTCATCAGCAGGCACGTGGTTCCTCCTCCCTCCATCCCTGTGAAGCTGGTGGAGCAGCTGGTGGCTTGTGAATGGCTGAAATGGGAGGGAAGAATGTGTCCTAGTGCTCAGAAATTATCCATTTGATTGTGTTCTGGGCTGGCAGGACCAAAAGGACACAGGAAGGTAAAAACTGAGGGCTGTTCTGGGAAGGTGTTATCCAGAGGTGGGATGGGGTCTTGCGTTGGGCCTGTGGGTCCCCTGCCCCAGGTGTGAGAGCATGGCCATACCAGCCTTTCTTGGTTTTACAGATTTCTGGCGATTTTCTCTGTTTCCTTGGCAATCCATGTCCCATTGGAGTGGCCCCCCCTCTGCCTGGTGTCTGTGCTCCTGGGATGCTCATGGGCAGCTCCAGCCCCACCAGGGCTTAGCCAGCCCTGCAGGTTCAGCTCCCTCCACCTCCCCTCCTAATTCACTCCAGCTCCTAATTGCATTTGCTGCTCCTCTTTGAACTTGCTCCAGTTTCACTATCTCTGGTAATGAGGTGCCTGGATAGGGATTCATTAATCCCCATGTCCTGGCAGCCGGGTGATGTGAGGGGGAGTTCCCAGCACAGCTCCTTGCCATGTCAGAGCTCTGGGTCAGAGAATCAAAGAATAGTTTGGGTTAGGAGGAACTTCTAAAGGTTACCTAGCCCATCCCTGGAATGCCCCATCCCTGGAAGTGTTCAAGGCCATGTTGCACAGGACTTGGAGCAACATGGTCTAGCGGAAGGTATCTTCAGCTCAGTCAGGTCTCTGAGATGTGTGTTGATGGTGCCCTGCTGTGCTGGAGACACTGTGCTCTGGCAGGGTGTGTTCTTCAGCCTCACACTTGCTCCATCCCTGGACATGTTTCCCCAGTTCATTCTCTATTTGGATTTGGGGCTGTTGGTGGTCCTGGAAGCCCGTTCTCTGTTCAGTGGCATGTGGGATGGTGGAGACCCCTAGGCAAACCTTGTTCAGCCTTTCAGTGCTCTCCAGGCAGCTGTTAACAGATGTAGTGGACAGTGCCAAGGTGTTCTTCCAGGTGGGATCTCTCAGCTGTCGCTCTGCCAAGCTCCTGGGCACAGCCACAGTGTCCCACCTCTCCCCTGAGCCTCTTTGAAGCACAGAGCCCTTGTTTGATGACAATGCTGAAGTAAAAGCGAGGCCCTGGTAGATGTTTCCCCATAAATCCAACGCTTTTGCTGTTTATTGTGAGTCTTTAAGCCCTTCAATCCATTTTTGATGTAATAACGTCCGTAATCCAATCTAACGCTTTTTGGCAGCGGGATCCGGCGGGAGCGGATGTATTACCGAGGGTTGCCTTAAACCCCTTGTCTTGCATTTCTGTTTTTAGATGCAATTAGTCTTAACCTGGCAAGTGTTATTTGTTGTAAACCAGCGCTGCCGCTGCGACGCAGCTTCGTCCCTGGGCTGCGCCACGTCAGCATTTTCAGTGTGGAGAAAGGGGTCACCTATGTATCCCAGCTGCCAGGATCATCCTTCCTCCCTTGGATGTTTTTGGGACACGTTGCCATACTTGCTTTTCTGGCTGTGCTCCTCCAGCTTCCCTTGGTTTGAGAAGCCTTCAGCTGGTGCCAGCGTGTGTCTGTGGAGCTGCTGAAGCTCCTTCCTTGGGATTGGTAATTTCCTCCCTGGTTCCTTAGGATGGGGGCCGTGCCGGGGCGGGGGGGGGAGTTTGTCAGCCTGCCAGCTCTTTGTAATTACATTTGAATGTGGCCACTTTCATGTGCTCCTCATCTTCCATCCCACAACTTGTTTGGTGGAGATGAGTTGAAAGCCCAAGTGCCATTTGATGCCGTGATGAGAGCTGTGAACTTCTGCTGATAAAAACCCAGTCAACCGGTTTCCTCATTCTTCACCCAAATGGGTGCCAAGTCCTCGACCATACCTGCGACATAAGCTGGGCCAAGCAAGGCCTGGTGGCATCCATCTGGCTCTGGGGCTTTGCTCCATCTCTGTCCTGCTGGGAGCTGGTGGCAGAGGGTGGGTGGGACCCTCTCCTGCGGGAGATGCCGCGTGGGAGCCGGCAGATCTCTAACGTGTCCTGCTCCCGACTTCAAAGCCCGGGCACTGGACATGTCAAACCCAAATAATGGCCCTTAGACAACACGCGGTTCCTTGTCTTGGAGCCTTGTCTGAAGACCGTGACCACAGTAAATGCGATTTTGTTGAGCCCTGTCCCTTAAGCCTCTGCCTCTTTTCACTTCTCCTCCTCCCTCCTGACCTTTTCGGCTCAGCGCTGTCCCCGGACAGCCCCTGGCAGCTGATCTCATGGCTCAGCCTTTCATGGCCCTAATAGGGATGAAAAGCCCCCTCCGAAAGGGCCGGTGTCCTGCACCCAGCCGGGAGGTAAATTCCCTGTGCTTTGATCTGCTCCAGGGCCGGGGGGCCCTGCCTGCCACAAACACCCGGCCGGGGGTCCCGGTGCCCACTTAACTCCCTGCCTCCTGCAGCCTGGCCCTGCCCGCAGGCCTGGCACAGCCAGGGGCTCTGAGATGGGCTCCAAGTTGTGTCTGCCAAGGAAGTAGGGCTGTCTGCACCCCGGGATGCTGTTCTTAAGGAGAAACAACTTCCAAGAGCATGTTTTTGGCACTGTCATGACCCATTAGTAGAAAATAAAACGTGTTTAACTCCTCAGTGCTCCTTAAAACAGAGATGATGGGCAGAGGTGGTATGCAGGGGTGATGGCAAGGGAAGTGTTGATATCTCCCCCTCCATCACCTTCCTGATCCTGCTCTGCCCCCACTCCTGGGACACTGGGAATCTGCCTGTCCCCCGAGAAGTGCTCCCTTGGCAGCTGTAGTGGGGGGCCCACACAGAAGCAGTCGCTTAGATTTTGTGGTGCATTCCTTCTCCCTCCTCCTCATCCTTCCCTTGCAGCCCCTGCTCCCCCTGGCACATCTGCAGAAAGGGGACATGGAGATCCCAGGGCCTCTCCTGGACCTGCAGCTGTACAGACCATGGTGGATCTGGCTCTTCAGTAATGGTCATATCTGAGAGATTCCTCCATGACACTCCAAGAGATAAAATTTGGCTCCTATTGGATTAAACTTTGATTAAGAGACTCTCAAGGCAGAAGCTGCTGTCAGCTTGACAAGGAACTGAAACAAATCCCGGCATGCTGGTGCATCCAGGAGAGCTGTGCATGGAGAAGTGCAGGCAGCTACTTCCTTGTCATATGTTTTTTAAATAACCACCTTTTCATTCAGACCCTCTCCCTGGGCTTTTCCTCTGGGGTCCCTATTGCAGTCTACTGCTCCTGTAGCTACCAAAGTGCTGGGAAGAGGCTTGTAGGCACCACCACAGCTCTGCCTTGGTGCAGAAGGACCCATGACAGTGAGTGCTGGGCCCTTTTCCATCCCTAATTTCTAAGGCTCTGTGTTTGTCCACCTCTGGACCAGGCTGTCAGTGCAGGCAGGGCTGCTCAGGTGGTGTGTGGGACCTTTAACATCTCACCTTTCTGGCTCCTCTCCTAGCCATGGCATTGTTTGCAACTCTGGGCCAGGAGTTGCACCAATGTCACCTCCCCACTTCCAGCAGGTTCCTGGTGCTTATGCAAAGTTTGCCTTTAATTACAATGGGGTTTCCTCCTGGAGCACTCCTGTCCCTCCCTGATGCAGGACACCTCCTTACTGTAGGACACCTCCTCACTCCCCGGCTCTCCAGGCACCTGGAGCTTCCAGAGCAAGGATGGAGCCCTCAGTGGTCTCAGGGGGCAGCTTTGGAGAAGGGGTGTGAGGAGGAGCTGGCGTTGAAGACGGCACTGTCCCTCTCCATCCCGTTCCCAAGGGATTTCTGAGTCATCTCGCAGATGTTTTCCTACCTAACAGGAGAGATTTACACCCTGTTAAAAGGCAATAAGTGCTTTCCTCCCCTCCTGCTCCCAGCGGGGCCCACAAATGACTCTGGCAGAGCATCAGGTTGGGAATTAAGTGGCACTTTTTTCCCCCAACCTGTAACCAGTTGCTTGGGGCGACTGCAGAGGCTGCACAAATCATCTTCCTCTTCCCACAGTGTGCTGTTTTTTTGGAAAAGGTGGATAGGCCTGAAGGGTTTATTCGGTGCTGTGGTCCCCCCTGAGCTGGGCAGGGAGCAGGACTGGAACGTTGGGAGCTTCCACAGCTCATCCACGTGGAGATCTTGCAGTGCTGGTGCTAAAGGCATTGTGAGCGAGTCAGCAGTCCGTGGTCTTGCAGCCAGGACGTGCTTTCCGGCCTGAATGAGGTTCCCTGGAATCTATCAGTGACTCTTAATTATAGTACTAATTAGGCTTGGTTACAATTTTCCAGCAGAAAGCTGATTTAACGAGAAATTTGGTTTTCACTTAGTGTTAAAATGTCTTTTTCCATGGGATGCTTCAGTTTTGTCTGCTGTTCACCCTTTGCCCCAGGAAAGCTTGTAAGAGAATGGAGCTATAGCAGGTGAGGATGAGTGTGGTGTGGTATGTTCTCTTCCCTTCTTCCCCGCTTTAAATCTTTAATTGGATTTTGGGAGTGCTGACCCAGGCTGGGGCAGGTGAATCCCATCCCAGCCAGAGCCTGTGCAGTGGTTTTCATCCCTATTTCCAGCAGTGCATCAGAACAGGGGATTTTCACACTGTGTTTGCTGGAGCAGGTGTGTGGGCTGGGATGTCTGGATTCCCGGGGCTCCATGGGTTGGCTGCAGAGTGACTGCAGGGATGAGCTTCCTCACCTGCCCAGTACAGGTGTGGGGAGGGACACAGAGATCCCAGTTGGCTCCGTGGCACTGGGTGCTGGCTGTGTGGGCCTGGCAGTGCCCCCAGTGCCAGGGTGCTGAGCTGTGGGAGGCACTCCTGGAATCGCTGGTGCTGGAGAAGCCGCCTCCTCCTCCTCTTTCCATGCTGGACCAGGCGGCTGGAGCAGCTCTGGAGTTGGCAGGAGGGTGTGTGAAACCCAAGCCTTGCACCTCCTGTGCTGAGCGGGGACGGGACAGGGCCGGGCTGGCTCGAACACACGTTTCAGGGGCCGGAGGGCCCCTTCCCGGCGCAGCTGCCTCGGGAAGGCTGGAAGGGTGGAAAGCTGTTGCCGGCCCTGCTGGCAGCGTGACAGCGTGGGGTGGGCTCCCCCCGCACAGCCCCGGCCCTGGCAGCCACCCCAGCCAAACGCTGGAGCTCGTGGAAGGGGCTGGTGAGATGTGTACGAGGTGTGGGGATGTGTGTGAAATGGAGGGCTCATCTCCCCACAGCGGGACGGGGAGGAGGTAACAGTGGTAGGGATATTAATATTAATAATAACATGATGCTGTGAGCAGAGGCTGCATGTTCCTGCTGCCAGGGAGGAGGAGGAGGAGGAGAAGGGGCTGTAACCAAGCTGTGCTCTCCAGAGGCCCTGGGGAGCCTGTGTGCAGCGGAGCAGGCGGGTGCCTCTGCTCAGTGACCTGGAAGTGTCTCTGTGTTCCCTGGGGTGCCAGCCCTGGTTGGGATGGGGAAGGAAGGAGCTCAGTGCCTGTAATTTGGGCACCAGTGCAGCACCTCTGTGTTACCACCAAGGGGACATAAAACAACTTGAAGGACCTAGAGGAGAGGGGATGAGGCATGAGCTGGAGGGATATTTTAAATGGAGTCTGTTTGTGGATTCCTGCAAGGATCTGTGGCGGTGTCCGAGCACACTGGAGATTTGTGAGGCACATCTTCAGGGTGACCCATAGAAGGGGCACCCACAGGAGGTGACCTGTGCCAGGAGGGCTTTCAGCCTGGCATAGGGGTCCTGGCTGAGCTGAGGCTGCTATGTACCAGCTGCCCCTGGCCAGGATTGGTCCCTGAGCTCTGGTGGGATCAGGCTGCAGGGCACTGGTGGGATGAAGCCACCTCACCTAAAGTGATGGAAACATGAACCTTGTGCAGGTCTGGGGACGAGGGGAGTTTGGAGAAGGCGTCCAGGCTGTGGCCACGCCGTGCCTGGCTGGGTCTGGAGCAGGGCTGTGGTGCACAGATGGAATAGTGATTAAGAGCAATAAAAGGAAAGAGACTTGGATTCGCTACAGTCTCAGCACATTAATTGTGCTTTGGGGCCCAAATCATAACGCAGCCCTGCTAAAGGGAATCCAGGAGAGAAACCAAACATCTCACTCTGTCCAAGGCTGACCATTTAAGAGACCCTTGCCTTCATCTCCTGCCAGGTATTACTTCCAGCGTCTCCCATCTGCCAAAATCCAAGTTCTCCTTTTTAATATTTTTAGGGAAGGAAGAAAAGCTCTGGTCATACACTGAGTGCTGGTGTGGGGAAGCTCTGGGGACAACACATGGCATCACCTGCTTGGAGATGGGACCAAGGGGTTGTGGGGGCTCTCACACCTATCCTGGCTCCTGATGTGTGTCAGGCTAGACTTGATGTGAGGGATGCCAGGAGCAGAGGTCCTGCCTGTGCTTCTATGGTGGCTGAGCATCTCCTCTAAATTGACAAGCAATTACATGGTTAATGGTATCACTGGTAAATCCTCATCACTCACCAGCTGGGGCTTAATGCTCCATTAGGGAAAGGCATCTGATGGCTCTGGGGGCTGGGAGAGGCCTTTGCTCTCACTGGAAGTCACCTGGCCCGAGGTTATATTTGCTCTCCCAGTCCTACAGCCAACCTGTGAGTCCTTCCAGAGTGGAATAGGGCAGGAAAATGCTCCTGTGCACTTCGGTGTTGCTGGGGCTGGATTGAGCCTCACTCATGTGGTGAGTGGAGGTGACAGTGTTGTTTGAGACCTGCCATTTCCTATTCCCTGGGTATTCCCAGCTCCCTGCCTGGTTCCTTCATCGTGTCACAGCTCTACCTCCTGCTGCTGCCCTGCAGCCGCCTCTCTCCAGCTCAGGGCTCTCCCAGCTCTCCTGCACTGCTGCTGTGCCTGTGGATTTACCCTTCTCCTCCTGTGGGTTTGCTGGATTCCATCGGCAGCTGAGGACTGGTGGTGTCACCACTGCTCACCCTGAGCGAGTGGCACAGGCGCTTTGGGAATCCGTCAAGTGCCTTCTGGATCCCGTGGCTTTACTGGAGCTGAGCTGACCTGATCCTGGAGCCTTCTGCTTGGGCTTCTTTCACTGGGAAAGCAGGAGACAGAACGGGAGGAGCAGCTGTCCATGGCTGAGCTTCATAGGGAACCAATGCTGGAGGAGCCTTCACCCCTGGGTCCTTGGGGACCCTCGGCCACAGCCTCCACCTGCCTCTGGAGCTGCTGCTCAGCACATCCCTCTGTCCTCTATGTTCATGTCAAACCCACCAGTCACTGGACTCCTCGCCATTTGGATGGATTTGGGGATTTGGGATTTTGACTTTTGGAAGCCCAGCCAGCTGTGTGGAGCATCCAGCTTTGCTCTGGTCCACTGTGGATCTATACAGAGCATGTCAGTGTGTGTCCTGGTTTCCAGAGGCCATTCCAAGACCATCACCGTGGGTTTTACAAGTGTTTTATGCTTTTAGCTGCCCCTTTTTATGTTCCCACAAGCAACTGCTTCATTTTTCCACGTGGTTCCCTCTCAAAGCTACTTTCTCCCTCATCATGACCGCAAGCAGAACAAGAACCTTCGTGCCCAAGTCCTGTGTGTCCGGGAGAAAGGAGAATGCTCAGCTGTGTCCCTTAGTCCATCCCTGTGGCTCCAGCTTCCATCCCTGTGATTCCAGCTGCTCCCCCTGTCCTCTTTGGACCTTTAATGTGCTTGTTGTGTCTGGACACAATGTCTCCATAGTTATTTGAAGGAGCTGCTGACTCCCATCACTGCTGCCTTTGTGAGATCTCCTGGTTCCCATACCGCAGCCATGATTACTCTGTACCTTGTTTTGATATAATTAGGTAATTATTTATAAACAAGACTCATGAGGCCTTGCAGAGGCTGGTTTTTACAGACTGCCCCGTTCTCCCGGAATAGATGAATTGCTTCGACATGGAGCAACCCATGACATGGAGCTGGGACACTGGGAAGCTGTTCATGGAGCTTCTTTAGGGCCGTGACCGGGGTTGTATCCACTTACTCCACCCCCAAACCAGTGCCTCTGGCCTGGGAGAGCTGGGCTGCTGTGCTCTCTGCTGGAGTTCACTCCCCAGGATGATTTTATGGGGAGTCTGAGCTCAGGCCTCTCCTGGCTGGATTCCGAAGAGCTTGTGCAGGCTGTGGAGGGCGTTGCTCGGCATTCCCAGGCGTTTGTGTGGGGATTTGTGCTGACAGTGCTCCCGTCGGATCGCCCGCCCCGGATCCCGACTGCCTGGATGCGCAGCTCCCTCCCGGGAACCGCGGGAGAGGGGATAGCTCAGCAAACGGCCCGGGGACTGGGTGATTAGTAAAACATTTGCTGGTATTTCAGATGAGAGTGGTGATTGCACAGAGGTGTTTGGAAAGAGCTGATGGACTCGGAGCTGCTTCCCGGCGGGATCCGGGTGTGCTTTCCAGAGTGACCCAGTGGGGGGGCTCAGGAAGGCACCCGAGCGTCCTGTTGTGGGATGGGGAATGCAGAAGGACGACCTTGCTCTGTACCCCAACCTCTTCCTGTCCACTCACTCACACCCAGCAGAGTCGAATGGATTCATCCCAAATTTCCACCAGACACCCGCCCTCCCACACCCCGTTTTTGCAGGCTGGAGGCAGGAATTGGGCTGCACGGGGAACCTGAAACCCCGGGGCTGAGCTTTGGCGCTGAGGCTCGGGGAGGTGTTGGCTGCACTGTGCTGGCCAAGTCCTGCCTTGTGTCTGGAAAACTATCCCTGTAGCTCCGTGATCCTCCATCCCATTGCATTCCCAACGCTGTTGCTGAGCTCCTCCTGGGCTTCATTGCTTCCCTGGGTGAATAAATCCCTGTGGTTGGATTTGGAATGCTATAATGGATGGAGGTGCCAGTTTGGGAACCATCCTGATCCCTGGGCAGGGCTGGCTATGTGCCAGTGCCGCTCCACACCTGGCACAGAGTCTGCTTTCAGGGCCCTTTTGGGATCAAAAACCAGATTTTTGAATATGTTCAGCAGAATCTGCCATTTAGGTACTTAATTCCGCAATTTGCTGGTTTGGGTTTTTGATCTCTTGTGTCCCCCCCCTGCCATGAGCCATCCCCACTGTGGCAGAGGGCTGGAGGGTGGGGTTATTCCCTGCGGGATGGCAGCAGGAGCTGTGTGGTTCCCTGTGTTCCTGCAGGATCCAAAGGCTTCAAAATCTGTGCCGGCTACAGCAAAAAGTTAATGTGAATTTAAGTGACTTCTGCCCTGCAATTAGAGCCCCTGGAGCCCACTGGGGCTCTGAGTTTACATTCTTCACCGAGGCACAGGGTGTAATTAGAGATGTATAATTTAAACTGTGCATATGCAAGTGTTCCCATTCTGCACCAGGAGCAAAGGAAATTATCCAGGAATTAAAGGGGGAGGAGGGTGCAGGCAGGGAGAATGGCTCACTTGTGTGGATGTAGCAGTGAGGGAGAGCTGGAGGGATCACGTCCTCACCACTGCAGGCAGCTTTGGAAGGGGCAGGAGCTGGGAACTCAGTCGGCTCCAGACTGGGATGTGAAAATGTGGCTGTAATGTGGGGGCCAGGAGTGAACCACAATGGTGGGACCTGCTGGGGGAGAGCTGAGACCTGTCTGGCAGTGCCAGGAGACTGCAGGGACCTGCCTGGAGGCAGTGGGAACCTGCCTGGCATTGCTGGGTACAGCAGGGATGTGCATTGTGGTGCCTGAGGACACTGAGGACCTGCCCAGTAGTGCCCAGGAACAGTGGGAACCTGCCTGGCAGTGCCAGGGGACAGCAGGGATCTGCCTGGGGACAGGAGGGGCCTGCCTGGCAGTGCCAGGGGACAGGGGATCTGCCTGTCTGTTTTCCCAGGAACCCTGTGTAATGATCCCTCTCTTTTCTTGCAGCCACTTCCAATGGGACACTGGATGGCCTGGAGAACCGGGAAGGAGGGGTCTGCCAAACACGCTCCATGAAGATTGTCATGAAAGTGGGGCAAGGTGAGTCCTCCTGCACCCTGGGGTCTCCTGCTGCCCCCTGAGCTGCGGTCCCTGACCCACTTCAGGAGTGGTTCAGAATTCCAGGGAAGCTGAGGCCACACCAGCTGCTCTGGGGAGCCTGGGTTAGTTCAGCAGAACTTTATTTTAGGATCTTTTCTCCTCCCTTTTTTCTCTTGCCAACATTGCGCATGTGCAGAGCACTGTGATTAAAAGGGAGTGATTGTTCCCAGTTACCTCGTGGTCCCTGTCCCAGTGGGAACTGAGCTTGGCATGGAACCCACGAGCCATGCAAGTGCCTCTGGGGGGAACTGGCACAGGCAGTGCCCCCGTGACTTCCTGGGTGTCCAGGGTGGGGTTGGAGCTGGGTAGGGGTCAGGGATTGGGTTCAGCAGCTCTCAGCTGTCACTGGTGGAGATGGGACACCAGGGGTATCATCACCAATGGGCTCTTCTCCTGGAGCTCCCACTCCCCACCACCTCCCATCCCGAGCTGTCTCCCAACCCCAGCCAGGTCCCGGGCTCATTTCGGCCCTGACTCAGATGCACAGCTCCCGATTCTGCTTCTCATTATTGTGTTTGCACATTGGGGCCAATATTTATAATAAACAGGCAAAGCTGTGCTGCAGCCTTGGCCTCCTGCCTGCCCTTCCCTTCCTCCCCTTGTCCGAGCAAGAAACCTGCCCCAGCCCACGCACAGGAGTTCTGAAAACAGAAAACCAGGGAATTAGGGTGGGGACCTGCTTCCCACAAGCCATGGAGCAGCTCAGCCTTGCTCAGTTGCTCTCAGCATCTCCCATCACTCCTATGCCCCATGGGAGTGGCTGGGATTTAGGGGCAGTTCTTTAGGGGGAGAACAAGTTGCTGCCATTCAGGTTGAATCGAGGTTTCTCATCCATCCCTCCCTTCCCCTTTCCCAGATCCCAACGCAGTGATCCCAGAGCAGCTGACGACGAGTCGTCCAAGCAAGGAGTCCGATGACACCGTGAAGATTGTCACGCAGAGCCCACGCAGCAAGATCCCGGCTGTGGAGGAGCCTGGCAAGCCAGGTGGGTGTCCCAGGAGCCTCTGGAGAGGGACAGAGCTCTGTCTGCCACGGGGCTGGAGGATGCCAGCCTTGTTGCATGGATCCCAGGGATACCAGACTCTCTGGATCGAGGATCTGGATAGGTTTCCCCTAAGCATTGTGCCTGTCTGTGCCATCCCTGCTGCTTGCAGCAGCTCCTGCCCCAGCCCAGGGACACTTGGGACTGGCCTGTGGTGTGGAGCAACTTGGGTTTGCTTTCCCAGCTCCTGTCAAGAGCTTTGCAGGGAAGTGCTGTTTCAGCACTTTTCCTCCTCCTCCTCCTCCTCATTGCCCATCTGTTGCTCACGGTACATCTGAGAGGGCTTGGAGGAGGCAAGGTCCTTGGATTTGTGAGCCAAGCCTATGTGAGAGCCCTTTGAAGGCGGTTTCCTGAGTTCCTGACCCTGCTGAGAGCAAAATGAAATCAGACAGAGCAGGGAAGAGTCACTGTTTTCTCCCCATCCTGATCAGCTGCCAAGCACTCCCACTTGGGGGGCTGTGACTGTCCCAGCCTGGGAGTCAGTAATTGGGTATCATGGGGTTCAGAGCCCACTTTCACCAGGACATCCAGGTCAGCTGTGGGGAGTGAGGGCTCTCGGAGTCCAGGCTGGTGTCCACCTGGACACAAGCAATGCTTTGCTCTGTAGGCTGGGAGATGGAAACGGTGAGCCGTGATGTGGAGTGAGGGAGAGGACACATGGTTCCCCTCTCTGTGGATGCTCAGGACTCCTGCCTGCCTACCCAGTCCTTCCCAGGGATGTGTGGGTCTGCCTGGGTGGGAAGTTGAGGAGAGGCTGCCGTCCCATGGGAGGTGAGGGGGCTGCTCCCCTCCCTGGGAGCACGGATGTTGTGCTGAGTTTAGGGGGCGGAGAGGGGCTCTGATGGGCGCCTCATCCACCTGCTCCACATATGTGATCCATGCACAGACGGAGCACAGAACTGGCTGCCTGCTGGGATCTGACACCCCTCTCCCTTTGCCTTGCAGGCTCCGTCAACCAGGATGGCCAGGAGACCCAAGGTCCCAGCGACGGCTTCCTGAGCTCCAAAGTGGCCGTGTTTGCGGCCATCGGCGCTGGCTGCGTCATCTTCATCCTCATCATCATCTTCCTCGTCGTGCTCCTGATCAAGATCCGCAAGCGGCACCGGAAGCACACGCAGCAGCGAGCCGCAGCCTTGTCCCTCAGCACCTTGGCCAGCCCCAAATGCAGCGGGAACGCGGGCTCGGAGCCCAGCGACATCATCATCCCCTTACGGACTACAGAGAACAACTACTGCCCGCACTACGAGAAGGTGAGCGGGGACTACGGGCACCCCGTCTACATCGTGCAGGAGATGCCCCCGCAGAGCCCAGCCAA
>VXBX01002375.1:217347-285145 GCA_013400415.1 Scytalopus superciliaris | reverse complement strand
TACTACTACTACTATTATTATTATTATAATTATTTTAATTTTTTTGTAACATTTTTATTTTTGTGAATTCCGGGCGGGACTCTGGCCCGCCGCCTTCGGGCAAATGCCATCACCTCCTTCCAGCACGCCGTNTCCGATGACACCGTGAAGATTGTCACGCAGAGCCCACGCAGCAAGATCCCGGCTGTGGAGGAGCCTGGCAAGCCAGGTGGGTGTCCCAGGAGCCTCTGGAGAGGGACAGAGCTCTGTCTGCCACAGGCTGGAGGATGCCAGCCTTGTTGCATGGATCCCAGGGATACCAGACTCTCTGGATCGAGGATCTGGATAGGTTTCCCCTAAGCATTGTGCCTGTCTGTGCCATCCCTGCTGCTTGCAGCAGCTCCTGCCCCAGCCCAGGGACACTTGGGACTGGCCTGTGGTGTGGAGCAACTTGGGTTTGCTTTCCCAGCTCCTGTCAAGAGCTTTGCAGGGAAGTGCTGTTTCAGCACTTTTCCTCCTCCTCCTCCTCCTCATTGCCCATCTGTTGCTCACGGTACATCTGAGAGGGCTTGGAGGAGGCAAGGTCCTTGGATTTGTGAGCCAAGCCTATGTGAGAGCCCTTTGAAGGTGGTTTCCTGAGTTCCTGACCCTGCTGAGAGCAAAATGAAATCAGACAGAGCAGGGAAGAGTCACTGTTTTCTCCCCATCCTGATCAGCTGCCAAGCACTCCCACTTGGGGGGCTGTGACTGTCCCAGCCTGGGAGTCAGGAATTGGGTATCATGGGGTTCAGAGCCCACTTTCACCAGGACATCCAGGTCAGCTGTGGGGAGTGAGGGCTCTCGGAGTCCAGGCTGGTGTCCACCTGGACACAAGCAATGCTTTGCTCTGTAGGCTGGGAGATGGAAACGGTGAGCCGTGATGTGGAGTGAGGGAGAGGACACATGGTTCCCCTCTCTGTGGATGCTCAGGACTCCTGCCTGCCTACCCGGTCCTTCCCAGGGATGTGTGGGTCTGCCTGGGTGGGAAGTTGAGGAGAGGCTGCCGTCCCATGGGAGGTGAGGGGGCTGCTCCCCTCCCTGGGAGCACGGATGTTGTGCTGAGTTTAGGGGGCGGAGAGGGGCTCTGATGGGCGCCTCATCCACCTGCTCCACATATGTGATCCATGCACAGACGGAGCACAGAACTGGCTGCCTGCTGGGATCTGACACCCCTCTCCCTTTGCCTTGCAGGCTCCGTCAACCAGGATGGCCAGGAGACCCAAGGTCCCAGCGACGGCTTCCTGAGCTCCAAAGTGGCCGTGTTTGCGGCCATCGGCGCTGGCTGCGTCATCTTCATCCTCATCATCATCTTCCTCGTCGTGCTCCTGATCAAGATCCGCAAGCGGCACCGGAAGCACACGCAGCAGCGAGCCGCAGCCTTGTCCCTCAGCACCTTGGCCAGCCCCAAATGCAGCGGGAACGCGGGCTCGGAGCCCAGCGACATCATCATCCCCTTACGGACTACAGAGAACAACTACTGCCCGCACTACGAGAAGGTGAGCGGGGACTACGGGCACCCCGTCTACATCGTGCAGGAGATGCCCCCGCAGAGCCCAGCCAACATTTACTACAAGGTGTGAGGAGCAGCCTGGGAAGGGCCGATGCAGGAGCGCGGGAGAGCCGGGCGCAGGGGCCGCCCGCCCCGGGCTGGCGCCGGAGGGAGGAAGCGACACGACCCCCCGGCACGGCGTGGGCAGCGCCAGGGCTGCGCCGGGGAGCGGATGGCTCACGCTCACGTGCTGATTCTCCCCTTTGTATTTAGTTTTGTAGTTCTCAGCTTTTGTAATCCCGAGACTTGAGGGTGAGCCTTCAGCCTCCTCCTCTTCTTCTCCAGACTGTGGCCGGCCGTGGGGGCGGGCGCCGTGCCTTTCTGTGCTCTGGACACCGCTGGCAAACCCAGAGACTCCACCTCCCCTTTTCGTTTTGGGATTTTCCCTCTGTCCTTGCTGAAGTGCCCGTGTGCCGGTGCCCCGGGGGTCCTGGAGCCTGGAGCGACGCCGGGGCCGTGTCCAAGGAGCAGCAGCGAGCAGCCCGGGGGGATGATGATGAGGAGGAGGAAGCTTTGCCTAGGTGCCAAGATGCAGACAACTGTGCAGGGAGGAAGCTGGCAAACCCGATTTACTACTACTACTATTATTATTATTATAATTATTTTAATTTTTTTGTAACATTTTTATTTTTGTGAATTCCGGGCGGGACTCTGGCCCGCCGCCTTCGGGCAAATGCCATCACCTCCTTCCAGCACGCCGTCCCCACAGCCACGGGGCACATCCCGCTCCTGCCGCTGCCCCCGGAAACCTTTGTGTTCGTAGCTGTTGACTCTTGTTTTAGTCTCTTTATAAAAAGAAAGAAAAAAAAAAAATCTATCTACACCCTGTTTCAAGCATTCAGTGCGTGAGGGGCTGGGGGCTCCTCCTGCCCCGTGTGGAGCAGCCGTGGCCTGGCAGTTCTTCCTGACCCCTCCGGAGCATCCCACTGTGGAAAAAAGCCTTTGGGTTTCCATCAGGCTGGAGCTGAGCCTGCTGGAAGCAAAGTAGGGGGTGGCAGGGGGTAGCTGCAGCACTTCTAAGCTGGGTGTGCTCTGGAAGATTGTCCTTGGAAAGGAGAACTGGAAAACAAACCCGCAGCTCGTGCCGGGGGTATGAGGAGGAGGCCAGCACTTGGGGCTGGAGCACCAGGCTTGGCTTGGTTGGGAGCTGAGCCAGAGGTTTTTCCATGCCCCTTGGTGGGACCTGCTTTGGGGACCAGCCCCTGCTGTGCCTGTCCCCCCACCCTGCTCCGGGCACAGGAGCATCCTTGTCCTGCCACCTCCCAGAAGTCCCACAGCCCGGGCTCCCTTGCCCTTGCCTTGCCCATCTCCTGCCCAAAACTGGACAGGGTTGAGCCTTGGGCTTTTCTGGTGGGATCATTCCCATCTTCCTCTTCCCAGGAGGACAGCCAGCACCATGGCTGATGCCAGCAGGCATGGCGGGGCTTGCAGTGCCCTGGTACCCACCTGTCCTCGGGCTGTCCCCCCTTCCTCACTTTCTTTTCCTTCCAGCAGTAGCTGCTTTTGCTCAGGGAGCAGGAGTGGGGCTGGCAGGGCTGCTCCACCCGGGCTGTTCCTGCCTGTCCCCAGGGCCCCGAATCCCACATTTGGAAGTGCCCAAAGAGCGAGGGAGCTGCTCTGCTAAAGTGCCTTGACGAGGAGTGGGCAGGGGCGGGGGGCAGAGCAGGGACGGGGGTGCTGGGGAGTCCCGGTGTCTCGGGGGTTCTGGTGGCTTGGGGGTTCTGGGGTTTGGCCCCAGGCGGGATGGGAGCATCCCGTGGTGTCGTGTTGTTGGGTTTGTGGTGTTTTAAGGCAGGAATTTGGGCTGGAGTGGAGCCAGCTGTCCCAGCTCTCCTCCTGCCCTCAGCATTCTGAGGTGATTTGGCTTCTATGGCCACAAACCGGCTGCTTCCCTAGGGAGGGATGAGCTTCAGTGAGTGCTCCTCCCTGCCCTGCCCCACTCCCTGCTATCCCCCATCGCACCACTGCTTTTCCTGGTATAGCACCTTCCAATCCCTCTCTCCTCCATGGCATCCATGCCAGTGCTGCACACCCTGGCCTGGGAGCCGCCCCCACTGGGACACCCATTCCCTCTGGGGGATGGGATCTGCTCTCAAAAATCCCAGAAAATTGTGTCTTAAAAAATCCCCCTTTCCTTCTTCCATCTGCCAGACCTTGGGCTGTGGTTCTCAAAGTGGCAGAGCCCTGGTGGGGCGGTGGTGGCAGCAGTGACAGTGACAGTGACAGTGGAATCCCTCGGGAGCAGCAGCCGCAGTGGAGGGGCAGGAGAGGGACAGTGTAGTTTTGGTTTGGTTTTGGAGACAAAGGGATGGAATCTAGCCACTGTTTGTACCAAAAGTGAGCTGACAGTGCTGGTGGATTCCCACAGTGGCCATCCCCAGCTGACATCCCCATCAGCCCAACTCCTGCTGGGAACAGCTGGAAAACCTTGTAAATATGTGAAGAAAGGGTGAAATCAGAACTCTTGGTTTTTGCTGAGCACGTTGGGCTGCTGGGTCCTGGATCGGAGTGTGTCCCTCGGGTTCTTTTTGTGGAAAGCATTGAAGTTTGGTTGATTTTTTTTCCCCCCATTTTGTTTGTGTAAATACTAGTCTTTTTTGGAAAAAATAATGTAAAGATGTTTTGTATAAACTCCGAATTATTTTCTGGTTGCTTTTTCTTAGAAAAACAAATGAGAACTTAAAAAGAAAAAAAAAAGTGAAAAAAAAAAAGAAACTTTAACCACAAGAACGGGTGTAAAACATTGTCATAGTGCTCAGCGCTGGAGCCTGGCGGGCTGTGCTGGTGTGGGGGCTGCCCGGATGGGGGGCCGTGCCCTCGATGTAATGCAGAATCGAGTGGGCTCCAAGCAGAGAGTGAGACTGGGACTCCATTCCATTGATTCCAGGTCAGACCTGGCTCATTCCCACTGAGTTTCTGGCTGTCCTGGATCCAGGCAGAGCTTTGAGCCACAGCCTGGGCACAGGCAGAGACTCAGTGACTTGCAGTGACCTAAAGGAGCATCACATTTATCTCCTTGTTTATCTTTAGCCAAAAACCCCAACCTGGGGGGGGTGCAGAACTCAATGCAACATCCTGATGTCCTGCTCCGCTTTTCCAAGCCTATGGAGCTGCTCCTGGTGCAGATCCCTTTCCCAGCTATTCCTATTTTCCAGCTGCCAACTGCCAGCACACCATAGCCCCATCTCTGCTTGTTGCCCAGGCCGGGCTGTTCCTCCTCAGCCATGCCCACCTTGGGTCCCTGCCCATGGGGAAGTGGCTGTGCCCACCAGAACCATCTCCAGTGTCACTGGCATGCCTGGCACTTCCCTGTGGGCAGCCGGAAGGCAGCTGGGAGCTCCCAGTCCTCCCAGTTGCTCAGGGGAGCTGAACTGTGAATCTGCATTATATCGACAGTGGGGTCCTTGGAGGATCCAGAGGTTCTGGAGCAGGAATAGACATCCGTCCCTCCATCCTGGCAGTGCCTGACACCAGCACGTTCGCACCACGCTCCCACATTTCAGAGCTGTGACCACGTCCACATCCCACAGCGTCACATCCGTCCCGTGTCCCGAGGGGGGGCTGTCCCTGTGATCAGCCAGCTGCGGGGCTGCTGCTGCCCCAGCCCTGTGCCACGGCCCTGCTGGAGCATCCAGGCTGCCGGATTTCATTGTCCATCCTCCACTGCCATTAGCCGAGAGATGGGTATGGGCTCGGAGCCTGGATGCGGCGCACCCCGGTGTGGAGCATGCAGGATGGGGCTTTGGTCACGTGGGAACGGTTCGGGGTGCCGGGCACGGAGGGAACGAGGCCCCTCTGTGCCAGCCCCTCCTCAGGGAGCGGCTGCTCCCAGGCAGGGCCACCTCCCGGATCAGGCCTCGGCATCCCCGCTCTGGTTGATCCTTCTGGGCCCCCGGCGGGGCTCCGGTGGGGCCGGGCGCCGGCATCCCCTCGGCCGTGCTCCCTGGCACTGCAGATTTTCTTTCTTCGTGTCATGTTCCTCGTTTTGATTCCTTTCGCCTTCTCCCAGCTCTCCCGCCCAGTAGCATATCATCGGCATCGGTAACCAGCTCTGTGGCAGCTGAACTCCATGGAGCCGTGATGGAACCTGATATATTGTTAAATAAAAGGGTTTTTTTCCTATGGAATCCTGACCGTCTCCCGTGTGCTTTTTTCCTGCCCCAGGTTGTGCTTTGAAACCTCAGCCCGGGCTGAAGAGATCTGGGAAGAGCTGACTGGCACACATCCTCACTGGCTTGTCCTGGGGGATCTGTTTGGTTTGGTTTTGCCAGCAGCAAATTTTGGAGTTTCTTGTCCAATATTTGCAGCGTGGACTCGGGGTTGGATGGACTCAGTGGTTTTAGGACTGGATACAGATGGATACAGTTGGGTACTTGATGGATATGGTTGGACTCCGTGATCATAAAGGTCTTTTCCAGCCCAAAAGACTGTGATTCCATGGCTCTGTCCCTGCAGCTGGAGGCTCCTCTTGGCTGAGGCCACCAGCTCCTCTTGGACACAACCCCCAGCCTGGAGGGGCTGGTCCTGGAGCACAGCCAGAGGCACCGGGACCATGCCAAGAGTCTGCCAGAGCAAGCAGGGGGTGCCGGGATGGGGGTCAGGGTGGGGGGCCCTGGGGTGCACCAGCCGTGCTCAAATGTGGTTTGCTGGTTTGAAAATCCTCCCTCTCCGTGTGCTTTGATCCCAGTGGGAATGAAATAACACTTTTAATTTTAAACAGCTTTGCTGGTCCCTGATGCCCGAAGGGAGAACTGTAAGTGCCAAACGTGTGGGGACCTGCCAGGGGAGGGAAAAGTGCTTTAACAGGTTCCTGGAACCCACACCTGGCTGAAGAGTAGGAACGCAGCAGGTCCCCCCAGCTCCGGGGCTGCTCTGGGTGGGATCAGCACAGACTCTGGGGGGTGGACCCCGCCAGACCCACAGGATCACTCCTGGTGTTCATATGTGTCCCAAGGCTGCTGCAGAGGGGCTTCCATAGGGCAGGGGTGCCCCAGAGCTGCATCATCCCTGTTACACAGAGTTCTGGGACCCTTCATGCTCCCCCTGATCCCACCCTGGTGCAAAGTCCTGTGGAAGCCCCCGGACTGGGAAGGGTTTACTTGGGAGCACCCTCATCTCTGGCTGGTGGGAGGGGACATCCCCTGTGGTGCCAGTGGCCCATGGGGACACAGGAGCTGAGGACACGTGGCTCCACTCCGCTCCCAAGGGCGGGTTGGCAGGGAGGGGATCGGCAGGATCTTACCCAGGAACCTACAGGTCTGGAAAGTTCATTAGAGCTGCAGAGCTGCTGATGGTTTTGGATGTCCATCAGGAATGGAGGAGTTATTTTAATTACTTCACATAAAGGAGCTTTTTGTCGAGTTTATTAACTCACCCTTGGCCAGATCCCACTTGGGAGTGGGGCGGCTGCCAGGTCAGCGGAGCCGGAGCATTTTGGGGGGGTGGGATGCTGGGAGTGGTGCTACTGTCACATGCCATGGCCAGGGTGGCACCCACATGGAAGGGGAGCTCAGATGGGAAGCAGCTGTATGGCCTGGTTAAGTGATGGGAAACTTGAAGCACTGGGATGTGGCAGGGAATGACAGATCCGCAGTACTTCCAGCTCCAGTTTGAGTCCAGGCTCAGCTGGGACACTGGGCCTTCCAGGGCTACTGTGGGGCTTGGGGTGAGCCCTGGCATGGGGAGCACAGGGCAGGGGCTGTGCCAGTGGCACTGATGCTGGCAGGGTGCTCTCCCAGTTCCACCCACCCTTGCTCTCTTATTCCCAGCACTACTGGGGTGTTGCCATGCCTGGAGCTTCCCTCTCTTTGCAAGGCCCTGAGCAGCAATTGCTGCTGCCCATCCGTGGGATGAGCTGACCCTGGGAGCAGCAGGGATGGAGCTGAGTGCCAGTGCTGGGATCTCGGCTGGGCTGAGGGTGAGCAGGGCAGTGTACCCCAAGTTCCCTTTCCAATATCACCCCCCCCTCACTGCAGCCCATTCCTGGGCCCAGCCACACTTCCCAGCCCCCTCAGCCTCCTCCTCCGGCATTTCCACTCCAAGGGGAGCATCTGACCCCCCCAGCCTGTAAGGGGCTGTTATACAGCAATTCCTTTAACAAGCCTTGGCTGGGCCAGCTGCAGCAGCCAGGATTGGGAAGTTTATCCTTGTTTTCCCTACAGTATATCCAAAATAACTAACAGGTTCCCCTGGTCAAGGCACAGGGCTTTTCCCACAGCCAGGCTTTCTGCCGCATCCTCCCGCTCGCCTGCACCTGGTTTCCACGGAGAGGAGCCTGGAAGATCCATTAGGCTGTCGTGGAATGCAACGAGTCCCACGGGCTCCGTAATGAGAGCAATAATGGGAATGCACCAGAGTGCTGTTTGTCACGGGGATGGGGATGGGATGGGGATAGGGAGGGGATGGGAATGGAGATAGGGAGGGGATAGAAATGTGGACGATGGTCTCACTTGGCTCTAGGCATTGGAAGGGATAGAAGGAGGCAAAGAAGGATGAGGAAGAGGAGGAAAAGAGTATGGCTGGTGCTGGCATGGCAGCTCTCCCCGTGTTCCTGTGCCACTGCCAGCGCCATCCCTGTGCCAGTGCAGCCATCTGTGCCTGAGGCGGAGCAGATCCGGGATGAGCCCCACTCACACAAAGGCCCTGCAGTTCCCTGGAGCTCAACCCAGCGGAGCTCAAGTGCTCGGAGAAAGGACTCACGTGCTGCCAAGGTTTTTCCTCCTCAGGCAGGCCCAGAGCCAGGGGGATGGATGCAGCCTTGTTCCCCTGGCAGGGCTTCTAGCATCCTGAAATGGCTCTTCCCTGGTCATGTCCCAGCCAGCTGGGACGCACACTGCTGATGAACAACCCCCTTGGGTTGCCAGGAGCACGGTGGGATAACCATGAGGAAAGGGCTGGGCTACAGAAGTCACAGTGCTGGGAAGCCATGGAAGGACAAGGAGGAAGCTTTTCCCCAGCTTCAGGATAAATCCAGCAGTTTTTCATTCATTAAGAAGGAATGAGTACGAGTACAGTTCTACAGCAAACATCAGTTAATTACGTGCAAGGTTTCAGTGTTCCTGAAATACAACTCTTGCAGAGGGTCCCCCGGCTGCTGGAACAGTATCGGAAGAAAACACAGAGAATTTCTTTTTCAGTGGAGGGTAAGAAGAAAATGGGAAATATCAGTGCAAGGACCACCCCAGGAGCTGAGCTGGGGGGATCCTGCCTCTGAGCCAGACTGGGATTGGGGTGGCCTGGCTCTCAGCAATCCTGGGACACTGACAGAGGGCTCTCCTGCCTCTGAGCCAGCTCAAAATCCCACTGAGGGTTTACCCCATTTCTTTGGTCGCTCTGTGCCTCTTCCCTGTCCCCAGGAGTGCAGGGAAATAAGGACACTGTGACTGCAGGGTGGATGTGTCCTGGGGGTGGTGTGATCTGGGCACACATGGCTTCATTCCACCCCACAGAGGGATGTGGTTGAACCTTTTTCCCCATTCCGTGTCCCCAAGGCCAGCACCCAGAACTCAGGGATGGGATTTGGGCAGAGTCAGGATAAAGCTGTGTGTTGGGGTGATCTTGGAGGGTCTCCTGCAGTTTCTGCCCCTATTCCTGGGATCATGTGCAGCCTTGGAGCTGCCCTGGCTGGGAAGGGCCGAGCGAGGCTTTGGTTTCAGCTGAGCTCCCCCCCCTAATTCCTGCAGCCTGGTGTAATCCTCCTAAGTGAGCCCAGTGCCAGGTTCCTGCTGGAAATTGGCTCTTTCTGTGGCTCTGGGGTCTTTGTAAGGAAGCTGAGCCAGAAGGAAAAGAGAGTCTGTGATTCCAAAGGGTGGGGGCTGGGGAGGCTTTGCTCTCCTCCGCCTGGGGCAGGGGGAGTTCAGGTGGGGACGTTGCCCAGCTGGTGTCTGGTATGGGGGGAGAAAGCCCTGAATCCTGCTGGAAGCTGGGGTGGGATCACCCCTGAGATATGGGGCAGGGTATGGGGTGCTGTGGGGTGCCAGACCTGCCCAGCAGCAGGAGGACAAGGGTTTCCCAAGGTGCCTGGGAAGTGATACAGGGAATATCTGCAGACATGAACTGGTGGGTAAAATGGCAGCTGGGAGCACAGAGGCAGCTGCCTGGGGGATTATTTGCTTTTGCATGAATGAGAGGAAAGCTCCAGGAGCTTTCCTGACACCTCAGCCCCAGGCCCTTGGAGAAATGGCCCTTGGAGCCAGAGGAATGGTGGACTCCCATGGCCACTGTCCCCTGTGGGACCCCCTGGTATTCCACCAGCTGTAGATGTGCCAAGGCCCAGCTCCCCTCAGTGCTGGGGCTCCAGGAGCTTGGAAGGGTGGCAGCATCCATCCCTGTATCCATGACTTTGGACTGGCTGGAAATGAAAGAGGGGTTCGTGAGGAGGATGCTGGATGAGCTGTGGCTTCCCACGGCTTAGTGTAATATAGGATCAGCCATTTATTATGGGCTTAGCAGGCCAGGCTTGGCAGGGGGAGAACCTGCAGGGGAACAGGCCAGTCTGGGGGGACCTCGAGGGAAAGAGGTTTCCCAGGAAATAGATGGGAAGGGCTGAAGTTGATCCCAATGGGAGAAGGCAGCTCTGGGCAGGCAGAGGCGCATTGGTGGGTCCCAGTGGAGTGCCCATCCCAACTCCGCCCGTCGAGGTCCCTCCCACGAACCTCTGACCACAGCCCTGCCAGAGCCCGACACCTCTCCTCGCCCTCCCAGCGTTATTCCAACCATAATCCCGCTGCCTGCGGGGCTTTGCTGCTCTTGGACGCTGGAGCGGGGCCGGAGCGCGGCCCGTAAGGCGATATCCCGGCGGTATCCCGGCGGTATCCCGGCGATATCCCGGCAGCCGAACAAAGCCCCAGTGTCTGCAGCCCCGCGGGTCACACGGAAACTGTCCCGGCGCGGGGAGAAAGGGTTAATGAAGGCTGAGCCTCCCAACATCCCGCTAACCTTCCCCAAACCAACAGAGGGGTCACTGGCTCCTAGTAAACTGGAAAGATGAGCCTGGGATGGGATGGGGGGCTCGGCAGGAGTCCAAAAGCCTCACGAGGAGCCCGAAAGGCTTCCCAGGAGCGGCGGTGGGTTTCAGCCGCATCCTCGCCGAGATTCTCCGTGAGATGCTCCGTGCGCTGATCCCCGCGGCACCGCCGGCTGCGGGAGGGCCGGCCGGGACAATCCTGCCCTGAATNCCCGGGAGAGCCGAGCCTGCGGAGCCGGGGGAGGATGGAGACCCACGGCTCCGAGTGGATGTTTGGGATCATCCTGACCCTGCACCGCGGCTCTCCCCGCTGCGGGTGGGGTGGTCCCAGCCAGGGTGGGCACCTTGGCTGTGCAGCCCCGCCCGCCCCGGTCCCAGCATCGTGTGCTGTAGGTGGGATGCTGGAGGGAGCAAAAGGCTCTGCAGCCATGTGGGATTTCAATCCCCCCACTCTCCCAAGCGGGACAGGGAGCTGGGAGTGCTCCCAGCATTGCCCCAGCGCTGGGAGGTGCTGGGACGGCCGCAGTGGGGTGGGCTGGGGAGTGCTTGGCTCTCTCCCTCCACCAGCGAAAGGATCCTTCACCCACCATCAGGTTTTTGAAGGAATGTTTTTGCCTTATGAATCACATGCATTAACATTTCCCTCTTTACTGTGTCCCCACCCAGCTCCCTGCAGAGGGCCGGGGCCGGGGCCCTGCCCGGTGTCCTGTGTCCATCTCCCTTTTCCAGCACCAATCCTGGAAGCGGCTCCGCTGCGGCCTCTTTGTTTCTACCAGAGTGGGGTGAAACGTGTCTGATTAATTCTGTGCTCGACAGAAATATGCAGTTTTGGACCAGCCTGAACTATTCATTCATTCTGGGTAAGGGGCCAAAAGAATGGATTTTTAAAAATATAAAAATGTCTCACTTTGACATTTTTTAAAATCAAATATTTTGACTTTATCTTTGGAGTCAAAACCGGGAGATCAGGTGAAACTATAGGGAACAATTTTAAAAACATTTTTTCCGGCCTAACTCTCCATTCCCAAACAAACTTGGCCTTTTCTCTGGCTCTGTTTAACATGTGATTGTTTGTTTACCCTTATGCAGACCACGGCATTTGCTTTGGTGGTGTTTCTTGTTTGCTCTAGGATCCCTGAAACGATTTGGTTTTGTTATTATTTGCTCTCTGAAGGAAACCCCAAATCCATTATTTTCACAGTTCCTGTTGGAGGTTTTTCTCTGGTGCTGCCCCATTACCTGCCAGCAAGAAAAGGGCTTTAGGGTCTCACTGCCCATGGGTGGATCCTTGTGGGGTGGCGGGGTGTTTCTTGGGGGATGTGTTTTAGGGTTTTTTAGGGATTTTTATGTGGGTGCATGTCCTGGCTGGGAGGATTTTGTCCCAGTAAAGTTGGGGGGAGGCAGTGGGAACCATGGGGATGGGAATCCCTAGGGGTGCATCCCACTCCACCTCCCACTCACCGTCTCCTCAGGTGGCTGCTCAGACCTTGATGATCTCAGAGGTCTTTTCAAGCCTAAATGATTCCAGGATTCCGTGTCGATTCTGGGTGGTGGGTGACGCTCCGTGGGGAGCAAAGGGGGTTCTCGTGTGAGCTGAGCCCTCCCCCATCCCCTTCCCCCGTCTCTGTCCCTGCCCACCCCATGCCCGGCTCGGCAGAGCTCCTAATGTGTGCTGGCAGCTGGAGCCGGCGGCTCCTGCGGGAGCGCGGCCGGGTGGGTGATGAGATGTGTCCTGACGGCCCAGCCATGTTATACAATGGGCTGCGCTGGGAAGGGGCCCGGGGGGCGCAGGGACGGAGCCCCCGCCACGGGCAGCCCCCGTGTGTGACACGGGGGTGCATCTCCTGTCCGCCCGCTCCGTGTCCCGCTCCGCTCCGTGGGGTTCTCCGTGGGGATGCTCTGCCGGTCACTGGCCTTGTGTGCAGGGAGCACTGAGCCGTGGCTGAGGAGGGGATGGTGGGGGAGGAAGATCTGCCTGGCCAAGACCTCCTTTTCCCTGCTCCTGATTGCTTCCTAGGCCTGGGCTCTGCTGGACCAGCACCTCCCCAGCACCCCTGTGCCGGCTGCGACCCCAGGGACCGGCTGGGCTGGTGTGACGGGCAGAGGTGACACGGCTGCATGCCCTCATTCTTCACTGTGGCCTCTTTGTACAACTTTTAATTGCTTTTGTGCTGTGGGTGGCGAGCCTGGCTGCTCAGGATCTGTGGTGCCAGCAAAGCTGCCTTCCCCTTGCTATTGTTGGTGCTGCTGGAGCGAAGGGGCCTGGCAAGCCTGGCACATCTCTGGGCTGGAGACACCCCACAGCCAGGTGGGAATCAGCCCCCCACATTGGGGTGGAGACACCTTCAAACCATTCCAGGTGCAGGAGAGCATTTGTAGCTGTTTCCATCCAGTCTGTCCCCACACCCTCCAGGCTCGGGTGGGTGGCAGGAGTGGAGCTGCAGGGCCTGCTCATGGCCAGCTGAAGATCTCCAGTGCCTGGCTGGGCTTGGCCAAGCTACCAGCATGAAACATTCATTGGAGGCAGCTCTGCCCTGCTGGCCACGGGACAAGCCATCAGCTGGCAGGGGATGGGAAAGGCGGCAGGCAGGGGCTGCATCCCCCACGGCAGGGCCAGGGGGGTGGCAGCGGGTGCTGTGGGCATGGAGAATCCCCACAGCTCTCCTGCTCCTCGGCCTCCACATGCTTGTGCCTGGTGGGAGGCTGCGGGTTCCTTCCGGGAAGAGCAGAAGGGTCCTGCAGCTCTCAGCATCCTCCTTGGCTGGCGGCTCAGCCACCTGGAAGACAACGGGAGTCAGCCTGGTATGGAGGAGCTGGACCTCGTCTGCCCACCTGGAATGTCTTGCACGTGCACCAGGATAGAGTGAGAGGCTGGGTGGGTCCTCTTGCCACTGCTGGGGGAGAATGTGGGGGTTATTGTGCCCCAGGACAGGGTCACCCCACCTTTGCTGGCACTCTCCTCCCTGCTTTGACCCCTCTCCAATGGGGAGAGAGAATGGAGAGCACTGTGGGAAGGACACAGTCCTGCTGCAGCCTGGCTGAGTCTCCCCTTGACAGAGGATTCTGGAGGCTGGTGAAGGTGATGTCCCCACTGTGTCCCACACTGTCCCATGTCCCCAGGAGCTCAACAAACCAGTGCACATGGAGACAGCCCCTGCTGACATCCCTGGGAGAGGTGATGAGCAGGATGCTCCTGCATGGACACCCCATGCCATGGTCCCCATCCGTGCTGTGGAGCCGTAGTCCTTCTGCTGGTGGGTCTGACCCTCAGGCTGAGCCTTCAGGACCCCCATAGATCCCCAAGCCCCTGGTGAGATCCAGCAACCCACAGCAAACCATGGAGCTCACCAGGAACCTGGGGCCAGAGCATGTGGCGAGGAGGCTGAGACACCTGGAGCATCCCTGGAAGATGTGACAGCTCTTCCACCACAGGGACCACAGGGAATATATTCCATCTTGGCTTTTTCAAGCTGCAGAGGTGTCACAGTCCTTCTTGGAGCACAAAAACTCCAGTGGCAATAATGAACAAGGTACAGCCACGTGCTGCTCCATTGTCACCCTCAGTCCTTCTCTCCTACTGGCACTGGGATTCTGCTCCCGGGATGGATGGCACAGAATGCTGACACAGGTGTCTCCTGGTACTCTCCAGGCAGGATAGACACAGGCAAACCTCAGGCCAGGCTGCACAGAGCTGGGAGAGGGGAATGGGAGGCTGCAGAGAGAGCAGCCCTCATCCCACAGTGCTTTTGCGGCAGAAGAGAGGATTTCCTCCCAGATCCCCTGGTATTTGGGTGCTGCTGGCCCTGGGTGATGTCCCACCTGCCCAGCAGCACTGAAGCTGGACAGGAGGAGTTAATTTGAGCTGGAAATGATTAAGAGGTAGTGCCAGGCATCCTGCTGAGGAGGGACCCTGTTCCTCATCCCCATTCTGTGCAGCAGCTTTTGTCTGGCACTGCACTTCCAAGGTGACTCCCAGCGCAAGTCACGGTGAGAAATGAAACCTTCCTGTCCCCAGGTGATGGATCACAGGATGGGAGGGAGCAGGGAAAGCTCTGGGAAGCAAGACGAGAGCAGAGGGAAAACTGGCAGCTCTTCTTCACTGGAAGCAGGGGTGAGGAAGAGCAGGGTCTCATGGGGAGGAGGCAGGGCAGGACAAGGAGGGACACCCTGAATCTCCCACAGCCCTGGCAGGGAGATTTTTCCCCTGGTACCACACAGGGAGTGTGAGGCAGTGGGACCCCCAGCCCAGGGAAATGGTTTGGGTTGGAAAGGACCTTAAAATTCATCTAATTCCAACTCCAGCCATAGGCAGGGACCCTTCCCACTAGACCAGGTTGCTCTAAGCCCTGTCCAGCTGAGCAGGAGCTGTGAAGTCAGCAGTGCTTTGTCTCTCTCTGGAGTCTCACCACCAACTCAGTCCTTAAAACCAGGTCACAGCATCCTTGTCCTGCTTCCCTTGCTCGATTTCATCTTATCCCTGTGTCTCTCCATCCTCCTTCTGATCCTCTGCCATGGATGCTGGGGGGTTGGGTTTGCTGTGCCTGAGCTGTCCCTTCTCCCAGGGCTGGGAGCTGCTGTGGTGCCCCTCAGATCCGGCTGGGAATTGGGCTCCTCTCCAGGCAGCGGGAGCCTCGGTGGGGCCAGGGTTGTGATTTACCATCATCTCAGTGCCACGGGCAGGGCTGCCCTCACCCCTTCCCGCAGCCGCTTTAATGACCTACTTTTAATCCAGGGACTGGGATAAATTAGAGGCAGCAAAGGCCTGGGAGAGGTTTTGTTTGGCCTTTCTGTGGTGGTTCCCCCCCTGCCCCCCCCCAGCTTGGGCAGTGCAACTGGGAGCCCCTTCACTCTCAGGGACTCTTTCAACCCGGCTTCTTGAAAGACTCCCCCAGAACAGCTTCTCTCTTTATTGCTGTGATTAAGCTCCTCTCCCCACCCCTGTATCAAATCCAGCTGCAGAGCTGAAGAGATTCTTGGCAGGAGACTGAAGACAGAAACAATACTTCAAGTGGAGAAGGGGGGCCGGGGGCCAGAGCTCTTCCCAAAGCCCTGGAGAGCTCTGGGGCTTCATTAAGGGGATTTTTGCTGCCTGTGGTCAGAAAATCCTTCAACTTCATAGCTATAAAAAAGTAAATTTCCATAATCTGTTTTGCCCAAGCAAATGAAGGTGAGTGTTCTGGGGCTGGCGCCTTGTCCTTGTCCAAATGTGGGTCACCTTAGGGAAAAGCCCTCTGAGATCATCGAGTCCAACTGTCCCCCAGCACTGCCCAGGCCACCACTGACCATGTCCCCAGGGACCACATCCACACTGCTTTTAAATCCCTCCAAGGATGAGGACTCCACCACTGCCCTGGGCAGCTGAGCCAGGGCTTGCCCATCCTTTCTAGGCAGAAATTTTCCCAATATCCAATTAAACCTGCCCTGGTGCCACTTTAGGCTATTTCTGCTTGTCCTATCTCTTGGGAGAAGAGACTGATCCCACCTGGTTCCAACCTCCTCTCAGGATGTTCTGGTTCAGGGAGGAAGGATTCCCCCAGATGATCAGGTGAGCTCCTTACCCACATGCTGGGATCTGCCAAGGGGTCCCCACAGGGCTCAGGTGGCTGCTGGTGCCCAGGGATGGGTGGCACTGCACACCGTGGCTTGGGTTGCTTGGGAGATGGTGCCCACAGGAGCCTTCCACGCCTTGGGAAGTCAATAATAATTGGGTGGGCAGAAGGAAGGGTTAATTAAAAGCCATTAGTAGGCTTGGCAAGGAAAGAATGGGGCTGAGCCCTGTCAGTGTTTGCTCATCAAGAACCCTAGAATGGTTTGGATTGGAACGGACCTTAAAGTCCATCTCATTCCAAATCTCCTGCCATGGGACACCTTCCACTAAACCAGGTTGCTCCAAGCCCAGCCTGGCCCTGACCCAGCTGGAGGTGGGAGGAGTGAGGCCACCATTATGGTCAGTGGGATGTGCAACTCCAAAGAGCCCAGGATCAAAAGGCAACAGGACATTGTCATGCAGGATAAAAGCCAGGAAGGTCTATAACTACAGTGACAGGAATATTGGCTGGCCTAGCAGGATGGTATGTCCCTCTCCAGGGGTTCAGACCCTCATGCCAAACCCCTCTCTGCCTGTGGAAGGGCATCCCATGGCACTGGAGGGAAGGCGAGCTGGAGAGAGAATATCCAGGGCATTGGCAGCCGGTTTGGGAGGTGAGGCTGCCCCGGGCAAAGAGGCAAGAGCAGACCCAGAGCAGGAATGAATGTGAGAAAAGCAGACTTTGCTCTGGGTGGGGAATCACCGAGGGATTAAAGGTTTAATAAGATCAGAGGGACAAAGCAATAATTAGCCTAAATTATGCTGTAATTTAGGAAATTAAAAACAAAGCCTCTAATGTCAGAAGAATAACTCTGCCAGCAAACAGGGGGAAGAGATGAAGAGCAAAGGGGGATGTGACAACTTGGGGCGAGGAAATCAGAGGAGCAACTGCGCTCGGCCCCGGGAGGGGTGAGGGAGGGAGGGAGGGAGGCAGGGGGGCCCGGTGGACAGGGGGCTCAGCCCCGGCCCCCCCGGGCTGTGCAAGCTGGGACAGGCACCTGGGTGCAGCTCTGCCTTCCCTCCCTTGTCTGGGAGACACTGGAGTGGGGCTGGAGCTCAGCCCCGGGCACTGTGGGGGGGCTGTGGGGCTGGGAGGGCCAGCGCCAGGGGGTCCCCACTTTCCACTGCACCCTCATCTTTGGGGGCTGCTGGCCACCAAAACCCCCTCCATGCCCAGGAAACCCAACCCAGCATCCCAGTAATGCTCAGCACCAGCTGAGCACCTTTGCCAAGGTCCTGTGCCAAGGTCCACTGCCCCCATCACCACACGGGAGCTGGGGATGTCGCTCCAGGACGGGAGCAGCGTTTTCACTGGTGCTCAAGAATTTGCCTGGAGAGACAATCAGCTCAGCCCCCAAGCCTTAGCTCATTACAATAACATCAAGATTAAATGGGATATAGGAACAGCTGTCCTAAAGCTCCTTAAAGGATCTGAACAGATGTAACAAAAATAGATTTACATTTAATTTATTAAATTTTTCCTCCCTTAACATTTAGATCATTTGGTTTTTTTAATAGTGTTTTATCTCTGCCTGGACCTCTCCCTCCCCCTCCCTTTTAACCCCAGTTCCTGATTCTGCAGCACAGTCACGAGGAGCAGACCCATTTCAGGACTGGGAATGCTGAACTGGCCGTTTTGGGTACATTCACATTTGGATCAGCTGCCCGGTTGCAAATGAGATAAATGTGCAGAGCAGAACTAGGGCAGCGCGATGCTCAGAGCGACGTCGGACCTGACCTTGCTGAGCCTGGGCGGCTGCAGGCGCCTGCCTGTGGCACTGGAGCTGATTCCAGGCTCTGTATCCCCGGATCTGCTGGATGACGGGAGATGGAGGGAGAGAGGCTTGCTCAGTTCCACCAAACAGAGGTTGGAAAAGGACATAGTGACTCCCTGTAAACGTGTTTGGGGGAGAAAGAGCCAAGGAGGGAGGGAAAGTGTTTAGCTCAGTGATTATATCAGTGCAAGGTCAAATGGTTGGAAATTAGTGAAGAATTAATTTAGTGTGGAAAGCAGGGAAAGGTTCTGACCAGCTGATGGGTGAAAGTCTGGATCAGCCCCTGGGTAAGGGGATGTGCCAACTGGGGACCAGGAGCCTGGCTGGATCCAGGGGGGAGTTCTGAGAATTTCAAAAAATGGAATCACAGCATGGTTTGGGTTGGAAGGGATCTTTAGAGTTCATCTCTTTCCACCCATGGGCAGAGACACCTTCCACTATGCCAGGTTACTCCAAACTGTGTCCAACTTCACCCTGGAGACTTCCATGGATTGGGCAGCCACAGTTTCTCTGGGCAACCCGTGCCAGGGCCTCACCACTCTCACCATAAAAAAATCATTCCTTGTATCTAATCTAAATCTCCCCTTCTTTGTTTAAAACCATCACCCCTTGTCCTATTGCAACAGTCCCTGCCAAAGTCCCTGTCCCCATCTTTCTCATAGGCCCCCTTTAAGGGCTGTAATTTTAGGGAGGGGTTTGTGATGCTGGACTTTAAACTCACTGAACATGGAGAAGTTTAACAGCAATCTGAGTCAGGATGAAGGATGTGGAGGGAGGTGATTTACTGTCTGTGTGAATTACAGTGGGTGTTCTATACTCCACCAGTGGTATCTGTGCACAGAGCTCTGAGCATCCGAGCCTGGGAGCTGGGATGTGCTGTCTGTGTGGGGCAGCAGGGAATGTCACCTGAAGGAATGTCACCGCATCCCTCAGTCATAGAACACAGAGCATCAGTGCCACAGCTGCAGATCCTGCTTCCCTTTTCCTTCTCCCAGAGCCCCTGGTGATGCTTCCTGCCCCTCACTACTCCTTCACTGCTACTTGTCCTTCTTTCCTTTGTCTCTTCCTTCCCCTCGCTCCCAACCCCTTTTGCTTATCTGCTGCTTCCCTCCCCCCTCGAGGAGGTAATTTCGCTGCCGTGTCCTGCGCATCCATCACAGGCACAGCCGCGCTCCCGGGCCCTTCGCTGGGGCTCCGCTCCTGCTGCAGAACCTGCCGAGTAAATTGCTTGGATGCGAAATGAGCACCTGGGCTCATTACAACGAGTCGGGGAGATGGTAATTACCTGCCTGCGAGGGAGCAGGGGCAGGACCCGCCGGGAGAGCAGCACCAGCTGTTGGGCTCCCGGTACCTGTGCCGGTACTGGGGATGCTTGCCGGGATGGATACAGGCTCAGGGACAGGACAGAGGGGAGAGACACCTCAGGGATGGGGAAAGGGGAGAATTGACCCCCTGAGGAAGGACCCAACCCACACCCAGCACCCCGAGCCCCTGCATCCCATGCTGGAGGGACTTTCAGAACCTATGGCAGCCCCAGGACGGGGAGGGGGTTTTCCAGCTTGGACAGCCCTGGGGTGGGTTGTCAGCCCTGGTTCTCCCCTGGTTCTTCCCTTGTGCCTCCCGAGCAGTTTTGCTGAGTCCCTGCAGAGAGGGCTGGTCAGGACATGCTGCCTGTCCAAGGGCACTGCCCGGACACGGGATTCGTCCTTCCCGGTCCTGCAGCCGTGGGGGAACAAGAGAAGGTTATCATCTCATTCTCAAATGACAGGCTTTTCTGCTGAGCGTTTTGTTCTCTCCTCGATGACGGCTGCTGAAGGGCTGCCAGGCTGGGTGGTGGCCACTCTCCCTCTCCCGCTCCTCTCCGAAGGATTTCAGGAGCATCCTCCGTGCCGGAGCCAGCACGCCGCTCCTCCGGCTGGGGGAAGCAGCAGCCCCACGCTCCGCCGGGCCGGACGGGGGCCAGCTCCCCCCCCAGGACAGATTTTAGCCCGATTTCCAGCCCCTCTGCCACAGACACCATCTGCCAAGTCCAGCTCGGTGCGTCTCCCGGCCGCGCTCAGCCCTCCCAGCCCAGGCTGGGGCTGGGGCTCGCTTTTCCAGCGCTGCTGGGAACACGCCGCACCCCCAGAGTGTCCATCTGTCCTCCAGTAATAACTTGGAGCCTGCTGCCTAATTTTAACCCAATCTGACAGCTCTCTCGAGCACGTCATTCCAGCAAGTCTCCAGCGAGGCAGATGCCTGGTAGCGAGGCAGCTTCCGATGGGAAGCTCCAATGCTCAGGGAACCGTCGGGAGGGATTTGAGGCTAAAACTGCTTTTCCAAGGCAAGGGAAGGAGATGTGCAGGGATGGACTCCCCACACCCCATGGCCGGGCTGTGCCGGGCCCCCCCCACAGGGCGGGCAGGAACTTAGACGGGGTCTTTGGCTGAGGACAAAGGGTCTCAGCTTTCCCGCAGCCCCCGCAGCCCCCCCTGCCCGCTGTCCCGTCTGTCAGCTCCTCTCCCTGGCCCGGGCGTTCTTCAGCACCAGCCTATTCCTCGGTGATGAAACGGGCACTCAGCCGGTGCCGGGCGAGAGACACTGACCTTGTGTGTCCCCTCTCGGTCTCCTGAAACAGCAGCTGAAAGATGGGGACAAGGTCAGTGACTCCTGCCGGCAGGTTTATTGCCGAGGAGGGGCGGGAGCTCGACTCCAGATTCAGCTGCCAGCGCTGCTGGGGTCACTCACTGAGGCTCCACCAGCATACTCAGAAACACCCCTGCACCTCCCCAGGCTGCGGGGAGCTCTATAGGATGAGGGGGAGCAATGTTTCACTGGAGGGGGATGGAGCTGGCTTGGGTTGGAAGGCTGGACATGCCTTTATTCCCTCCATCCCTGCATATATGTGTGTTTTCCTCCATCCTCAGTGGCTCCTGTCCCATCAGAGAGGGGGGACCCCGTGGTGGTGACAGTGAGCATCCATCACCCGCCTCGGGCTCAGTGAGGGGTAACACGGTGGGTACAGCGAGGCCAGTGACCCCCTGTGGGTCTGTCCCATCCCTTTCCCTCAGCCATCGCCTCCCATTACGTGGGATGAGCTCAGCCCGCCCTCACCCGCGGGTGTTGGTGCCGGCAGCGGTGGCCACGGTGGATCAGCTCACCAGCTCCTGCATGTGGGGTGGGAACTGGGTCATCCAGAGCAATGGGAATGGTGGGAATGCTGGAAGCGATGGGAGCCAGGTCCCAGCACTCCAGCAGCAGGCTGGTGATTCAGAGGGTGAGGGCTGCTCCTGCTGAGCCACGGCTGATTCAGCAGGGCCGGGGTGCTGTGCTGCTGCAGGCCTGCCCCTTGGGCCAGCCCCTTGTCTTGGGAAAAAAAAAAAAAAGGATGGGGTATTCTTTGCAATTTAAAGGATTGTTTTGGTATTAGAGAGGGAGTGAGAATCCCAGAGCAGCAGCCAGACATTCAGCACATCCCTGTGAGTTCTGGGCAGCTCCCTGTGCTGTTCCTTCATCCCACTGAGCCTGGAGCATCACCCATGTCTTTGGGAAACTGGCATTTCCTGAGGCCTCGGGGAGAGGAAAGGTCTCGTCCTGGCAGTGATGGTCCCTGGAGTTCATGCACCCCACGGTGTCACCGTGCACCCCAAGGTGCCATCGTGTGCTCCCCCTATGTCACAGCACAGGAATGTCCCCTCTGGGCCCTCCCCTCCCCGACCACTCTGTCACCCTCAGATCCGGCCATCGCTGTGATGGGGCCTCAGGGACAAATACCCTGTTAGCAACAAAATCCTGCTTCAAAGAGTTGCCACCACTCCCGCGATATAAAAAGAACTCCACTGTCTGTAACAGTATTAAATCCATCACCGGGAGATTAAATTCTAAAGGGATTTTGGCTTTCAATATAAACAGCAGATTCTTAAGTGCCTCTTCATTTTCTGCGTTTAGGAAAGACACAGAAAGGCCTAAAATCCTCCCAAATCCCCTGGCACTGCCATATCCCGGAGCGGCGCCGGGCTGGGCACCGGGCGCTGGTGCTCCCGGGAGCTGGTTCGTGACTCCAGCGGGATGACGGGGCTGCGATTCCTGACTAACCACACCGGGAACAGCAGAGCTGGAAGGTCCCCAGCTCCCTCGGGGCAAGGACGCATCAGAAATACCAGGAGAATTACGGCTGCACCGGGGAGCTGCCTGTCTGGAGCTGGGGAGAGGGGCAAGGCGAGGGGAAAGGTGCCAGGGAGGGGCAGCAGAGGCAGCAGAGCCAACACGGAGCATCCTGGGGGCTGAGGGGGCTGTGGGGCAGCTGCCCCCCGGGTGGGAAGATGTGAGGTGCCACGTGCCCCCGGTGATCCAGGTGGGAATTTCCCATGAGCTGTGCACAATCCCAGACGAGGCCGGCGTGACGATGCCCTGACGAGACACCAGCCCGCGGTCAAATTCCTGCTGAGGCTCTTTGTGCTCACCTGGGTGGGGAGCCGGGTCGGACGGGAAGCCACTGGGTGTGTCCGGATCCTGCTGTCTGTGGGTGCCACCCGTCACTCCACTTTCATCTCCCCCACCCCCAGCTCCGCTCTCGGGGCCTCTGGTCGGGGGTGATGGGTTCGACACCTCCCTGCAGGAGGTGAGGTGCCAGACATTCCCCCCGGCCAAGGTGCTCCCGGCTGTCTCCCATGCCCTGAGTCACCCCAGGGACTGGCAGCAGCGAGGGCAGCGCTGGCACTGCCACCACGTCCTGCATCGCCGCTGGCACTGGCTGCTCCTTCCACCAGGGAAGCATCCGGCATCTGGAACGGGACAATGGCAGGGTTTTCTTCCCTGCCCACTGGTTTGTTCCCCTTCTGCCTTCTTGGAAATGTCTCTTGAATTGGTTTAATTTTATTTTCTTTTGTTAAGTTTTATTTACAAGGGGTTTCTTTGTAAGAATGAAACTGACACTGAAGCTGCAGCAGCTCCCTATGGTCCCATGTCACCCTGTGTGGCCCAGACCCTCCTTGTCCCTGTCTTGGATGCTCCAGTGGTCTCCTGCCAGCAAAAGCCAGTGTGGAGGCTCAGGGTGTTCCCTTGAATTTTGGGAGGTTGGGGGAATTCTTGGGAGATTCTCCCTAATCTTTTCCTGCACAAGCCACCCCTGCTGCCCCACTACCTTGTTCCGTGTTGGAATTACCAGTGGCATTGGGCTCACAGACAGTGAGGGGTTAATGGGAACGCTGCTTTGAAGGTGATTTCTTCTTTATTAAAAAAATCCCCAACCAAATCAGTGTAATTCCATAGGAAAATAACCCAGCCCAGGAATGAGGAACCACCTGAAGACTCAAGCTTGCTCTGATCTCCCTTTCCCCCGCCACGAGTAGCTTTTTCTGAATATTTGCCATGGATGCAACCACAAAGAGCTGTTGGATCATGTAAAATCCTGCACCAGTGGCCAGAGCCCACGGCAGAGCTGCCCTGAGCTGTTATCCCAGATATGTTTCCTGGGATATGTCACAGGCTGGACCTTCCTCAGAGCCCTGAGCTGCCTGGAGGGGTGGGGAGTGGGCTGGGGGAGCTGAATTCCTGCCTCCTGGGTGGCAGACAAAGGGGACTTGCCCCTGGAGACTGGTAAAAATGCTTCTATTCATGATGATGCTCAGCTTGGTGCAGCTGGAATGGAGATTTCCATTGAGGTTGGGCTCTTGGCCATCCTGCTTGTGGGAATGGGAAGCCCCATCCATTTCCCCAGTGGCAAATGTGGACAAATATGACCTTTAAGACCCAGTTTATATACTCTGGAAGTGTTCAAGGCCACGTTGGACAGGACTTGGGGCAACCTGGTCTAGTGGATGTCCCTGCCCATGGCAGCAGGTAGGATTGGATGGTCTTTAAGGCCCCTTCCAACCCAAGCCATTCTGTGATTCACTCTGTGATTCATTTTATGATTCCATGGTTCTATATAAGCAAGTCCTTCTGAAATCTTCCTCCCAAAGTCTAAAATATCAACAGACTTATTTACCCTCCAACTCCTCCTCCGTAAAAACCACAAAAATATGAATTACGTTCCTCCTGAGCCCTCCTCTCATACCTCCCTGTTATAAAACACCACACAAAGTGGGAATTAGTTCTCCCAATCCTCACAACTATTAAAAAATAAATGCATGAATTTACATCTCTCTCTTCCTTCACACACCTATGATATAAACCACGATATCTCTTTATATCATCTCCTACCCATGCGAGCCCAGTCCTTCCCATCTGTAATATCTGTGGGGTTACAGCAGGGTCAGCTATGAAAATGAAAAGCCTCTGTAAGGCCAAGCAGTTAAATTCCCCCCAGTATGCTCCATTTTTCCAGGTAAACCCTGGCTCTGGTCCTGGCCTGTGGCATTGGGGGCTGAAAGGGCAAATCCAAGGCTGGAAGCAACAAAGCCAGTGCTGGGATGAGCTGGGAGCTGTTTGCAATCAGCCCAAGCGCCGGAGCTGATGCACATGAAACGTATTTTGAGCAATTACAGAGAGCGAAGAAATTAGTAAAGAATCAGAGTCTGTTCCTGAACAATTCCCAGGCAGGAAGAAAGAAAAAAAGGGCAAAATGCTTTGAATAAGTTGTTTGCTATAAATAGTTTGCCCAGTTCGAGGAGCTGGTGACAAACAGCGGCGGGGGAAGGCGAGGATAATGCAGCACAAACTGTACTTTGTTCATTTATTTGACAAGTGTAGCTAAGTTTTAATTATTTATGATTATACTCCATAATGTGCTCGCACATGTTCTGAGGAATATTTTAGTCTTGGTAATCTGAGACCTTGCTCCAGCACTGTCCGGGCTCTGAAATCCCCGCGGCTCCACAGGGAGTCGAGGAGGTCCCACACATGGGGAGCGTGGGAATCCAGGAGGATCAGCCACATCCCGCTGTGTTTGTAACCCAGGTAAGGCCCGTGGTGTCTGAAAACACCGAATTGTGAACCTGACAATACGCCTTTAATCTTTGTCACTTCACATGCCAAATCCCAGAAGTGCTGAATTATTAAGTCTAAAGTTCCAAAATAAACTCTCACTCAGAAGATTATTTCCATATAATTTGAAATTTCCTGCTCTAATAACTCCTGCGCTGGGTCTGTCTCTTGCCCTAATCCTGCTTCGAGAGGCTGAGCCCAGGCCTGGGCCGGAGCAGAGCCCCTGGGGTGGGCTCACCTTCCCTTCCCTCCCCAGATAAACCTCGAGCCCCCAAACTGCTGACGGCTTAATTATTGCCTGGGATAATTAGCACAAGGAACCAGCCAGAGCCCTCTCCAAACTCATTTCACTGAGGAAATCAATCTGATCCCTCCCAAAGGGCTCCGCTGCCAAACTTCATTCCAAATAATTGAACAGGAAAGTCCTTTAATGTTTCAAAGGGGTAAATGTGAGGAGCTGGTGATGGCCCCTGGCACCCTGTGGGTGCCCACCAGGGTCGGGCAGCCCTTGCAGGGACCCTGGTGCCTCAGGGCTCAGCTCTGTGAGCACCTGAGTCACCCTCTCTCCCTGCTCCAGTAACCCAAATCCCACCTGGGGATGGTCCAAGGGCTGTGGAATGTCCATGGGACTGATGTTCCCCAGGCAGGGAGCAGGCAGGAGGTGGGTTCGTGGGATGTGGGTGGGCGCAGGCGAGGGTTGAACCCAGCCAAAGCTATTTTTTGCCATGAAAAGGAAAACTGTGCCTTTGCTCCCTGGATTATATATATGTGTGTGTTTCCCCCTGCAGTAACTGGAGAATAGAAATAAAATACTGAATTATTAACTCTAATTACCCCCAGAATTACTTCAATAACAGTGCAATTTCACAGACGGCTGCTGCGAGGACAATATGCAGGGATAAAAGGAGGAGAGAATCCACTTCCACCACAGGAATGTTTGCAATTTATTATTTTCACATTAACCCTTCTTTTTTTTCCTTTTTTTTTTTCCTTTCAGTTTCCTCATCTTTTCTTTAGCGGTGGTCAAATTTCAAACACTCCGAAGCATCATCCCTATGTGTGGCTTCATCCCAGGAGTATCCCAACCCTTCTGAGCTGCAGAGCTGGCCTGGAGATTGTGCAGGGATGAAGCCACAGGAGTGGAGAGGCAGAGATGGAGCCACAGGGGTGGAGTGGAGGGAATAGTGGAAGGGATTGAGGCCCAGGGATGGAGACTCAGGGATGGAGTGGCAAGGATGGAGCTGCAGGGATGGAGTGACAGGGATGAAGGCCCAGGAATGAAGTGACAAGGAGGGAGCTGCAGGGATGCTCCTGCAGTACATTTTCCCCTGCTCTGCTGCCTGTTCATCCCAGCAGCACTGTTGGATCTGGGATCTCCTGGCTCTGGGGACACCTGACTTTTTGCAGGCCAGTTGCAGCCCCAGTGAGGTGGTGGACACATTCAGAGCAGTGTTACCTCCAGCTTTCCTGGATTTTGATCCAAATCCAGACCTGATCCTGTTTAATTCCACTTGCCTATGGTACAGAGGAGGCTGTGTAAGGCCAGGTGGTCCACCCCCTCCTCCCTTGGTGCAGGTGTAGCTGATTTTATTTTACTGCCTTTCTGCCATTTTCATGAGCTCTGTGAAGTTTTCTTTTAACAATGAGAAAACTTTGGGAACTTGGAAAAATTAGATCTGAAACAGGAGGGGAGGGAGGGAGCGTTCCCTGGTGCTCATGGTCCAACTCCAGTGACACCAGGACAGCCTCTCTCCTCACTGGGACTGGGGGACCCTGACAGCGTTTTCCCACACCACTCACAGCACATTCCCACTGCAATTTGGGGTGTCCAGCCCCTTTCCATGGGACTCGAAGCAGCTGCTCTTGCTCCCAGCCTGGCTGTGGGGCACCAGGGCACGAGCAGCACTTGGCAGGGCAGGTTAATCCCGAGCAATTTGTGCTCCACTCCACTGCTCCGTACCTGAACCACAGCTCGGGGCCATGTCCTGCAGCTTTTCACAAGCACTAAATCAAAGGGGGCTCCTGGAAGGGGGGAGGGGAATAGAGGGGAAAAAAATGCACTTTGCACTGGAATGTGCCCAGCCGGGTAACTCAAACCAGAAGGCAGCTGGTGGCAAACAGGCAGCTGGCAGGCGGCTGGCGCGGCTGGCATGGCCCAGGCCTGACCTGCCAACAGGGAAAAAAGAGCCCAGACCTAAAACACGCTGACTTGGAGAGCAGCAACACTGGCTCGAATTGCAGCAGCACCACACTCTTCTCCCTGCTCCATGCCCACAGTTGGGGCTGGGAATGTGGCACTGGCACAGGGCACTGAGTGACCCAGTGTGTGACAGGGCAGGATGGGCAGGACGCTGGGGTGGGAAGGTGGTGGGTGTTGTCTAAGGGTCACAGGGTGTGTGATGAGCACCACAGATGGGCAGTTCAGCTGCTCAGCACCAGAGTTGCCCTCAGAGGATGCTGACAGGGACATGGAGGAGAGATGGGATCCAAAGACTCGTCTGTGGGAGGTGAGAGTGACATGAATCCCAGAATCCCAGAATGGTTTGGATTGGACCTTAAAGCTCATCCAGTCCCACCCCCTGCCATGGGCAGGGACACCTTCCACCAGCCCAGGTTGCCCCAAGCCCCGTTCAACCTGGCCTTGGACACTGCCAGGGATGGGGCAGCCACAGCTTCTCTGGGCAACCTGAGACACCCACAACCACACTCCACAGTCTTTCCTGGGATCAGGTCTGGATTCCATCTGTATGCCCAGCCCGAGGTGCTGGAGGGTGTTTTGTGCTGTGTCCCTGTGGGGTGATGACACTGGGAGTGCTGTGTCACCCAGAGCAGCTCCAGCTGCCCCACAAGCCATTGGTCACTGCATGTCCCCCTGCCCTCGGGACACCTCCCGGCCATGCACTGGGCATCCTCTCCGTGGCTGCCCTTTCTCCCCTCCTGCTTTACCTCTCCAGTTCCCGTCCTGGCTCCTGGCAGGTCCAAAGGCCTCCGGAGGTGAAGAAGCCACCAGGACCAGGACAGACACCACACACAGGGAGGTGCTGGCAGCTCCGGTCCCTGGCTCCATCCTCTTTGTGCTGCTGGTCCCAGGGAGAAAGGGGAAAGAGCCCTGGCAGGTTCCCTTCACATACACTGCCCTTCCCATGCTGCACATCCCTCTTGCCAACAAGCACTCAAGTGGAGAACATCCAGCTTTCCCCCGGGAGCAGCCGCTTCAGCTGGGATCAGCTCTTTGAGGAGCTGGCTTGGAAATGGGAAGGGAAATCCCCGGACTCTGGCAGGCTGCTGCAGATGCTGCTGGAACGCCGTGAGCTCTGCACTCTGGGGCTTTCACAGAGTCTTCTCTGCTTTCCATGTTTTTGCCTTCGTCTGCTGGCGAGCAGCGGCTGCTCCAGAGGACACAGCTGGTCCTGGGAACCTTCCGTGTGGAGCAGAAGGCTGTGCTCCTTCCATGGAGGGGTAGGTCTCCCTCTCCGCCTGTGTTCCCGCTTTCCAAATGGAAGAGAAAATTCACTTTACTGTCTCTCCTGGTGTTTCCTTCCCAAAAGCTGGTTCAGCCTCTCCTGCAGCACCCTCCCCAGAGTTCTTCCTAAAGTAGTTCCCATCCCCATGGGTCTTCCCAAGGCTGCTCTGGCCCTGCTGTTGCCTCTCGGAATGCTGCGTGCTGCCTTCCTGCAAGACCTGACAGCTTCACTTCATCATCCCTTTGCCACCAGGAAATCATTCTGCCTGATAATGCATTAAAGTGATTGTTATTTTAGCGATCGTGCTCATATTTCCCTCTTTGTTTTCCTGCCAGGCTTTAGGGGAAACCTCAGCAGATAAATCAGGGCTGCGAGCAGGTGTGGGAGCAGCTTTTCCCCTGCTGCTGGGATCAGATGGATGCTTTGAAGCACAGACCACTGGATCCAGCAACACCTGCACAGATCCCTGGAGGGATGGGCATTCCCTTTGTCATCCCAAGAGCTGCTCTCCTGCTGCTCTATCCCACCACCATGCCCAGTCTGTGTGGGGCAGGGATAGGGACTGAGCTGGGCTGTCTCCCCCTCCCTGGGAGCCACAGCAGGAATGTGATGGTCCTGGGATGGGCGGGAGCAGTGGGATCTTCCCCAGGGACAGCTGTGGGATGCAACATGCTCTCCTGGGAAAATGCAGCTGGGCTGGGGGGCAGGCAGCCCTCCAGCCTGGGAACCTCCATGGCAGGGGCAGGCACAGAACACCCAGCCATGCCCCCAGAGCTTCCCCACGGCCGAGCCCTGTCCCGGGGCTGGCGCTCTCAATGGGAGCTTTCAGTCCTTCCTGCCCTGGCCCTTCTTGCCGTGCCCCACAGACAAGTCAGAGCCCCCACTTTGTTCCCTTCTTTAAAATAAATCATTTTGGGGGGTGAATTCCATGCCAGTGAACAATGCCAGCCCAACTGTAGCTGGAATATAAGGGCTCCGTTATTCCACAAGGAAGGGGGGCAGCCACAGGCTGCTCATGGGATGCTGAGCACACTGTCCTGCCCTGGAGGGATGTCCCCTCCCTGGGGGCTGCTGTCACCTGCCCTCCACTGCTGGGAGGACCCAGAGTGTGCCACTGGGGCTGGGACCTACTCCTTTCCTTCCAGCCAGAGCCTGGCATTGCTGGTGTTTACTGGGAAGAACTGGGATACACTGAGGGAAGGACTGGAGCTGCAAGGCAGGGTGGAGGGGGAAAGGGGCCCATTCTCAAAACACAGATAGCTTTGATAATTAGCCAGGACTGGGAAGGGGAATGATGAAAGGTCGGAAGGATTTGTTTAAGCACGGTGTGTTTTATTGCTTTCCTCGCTCAAAGTCGCTCTTTAAAGTGGTTGGAAGGTTTTTGCTCTTGTTTGGCCTCAGATGTTGAACTTTAATTACAGCCAACGCACCAAAATACCTGGAATATGAATAAATCATGTAAAGGCTTCTCCCAGAGGTTCACCCTGGAAGAACCTGAGCTCTCCCCACCTCGCTGCCACACATGGGGGTCCCTGTGGGGACCCAGCTCAGCCCAGAGGGTGTTGGCACATCTCGGAGATACTGTGGAGCTCTTGCCCATGAGATGGACAGATCCTGGTGATGTTTGGTGTCATGTCAGGGAGGACCTGGGGGGAAAATTTGCCAACCTTTACCAGCCTAGAACTGCTGTGGTGTGATGCTTCGCCATCCTCTGCCCCTCGGTTGTGCCCAGAGGCAGTGGCAAGACTGAACACAATCTGTGTTTCCTGGAAGCCAGGGCTCCTCTTTGCAGCCCCTCCATCCCCTCTGGCTGCTGGTACCCAGGGCTGGGGGACAAACCCCTCTGGCACAGGACACCTCCCAGCCTGGACCACTCAGCACCTACCTTCACACACCTCCTTCCCACTCAAAATTATTGCAAGGGATCATTACAGCCCGTGTGTGCTAACTGTGCAGTAGTCCCTTCCCCAGGAGGAAATCCCAGCAGTGGCCCATGGTTTGTGTCCCTTCCTCTTGCCATCCACAAGGATGTGGTTGAGCTTTCCAGGTCAGGGACCTGGGGCAGTGATGCTGCTCTCCCTGAGGATGTCAGGGGCTGGCAGGAGAGCAGCAGGTCTGGTGGGACAGTCACCACATGCCAAGGGTCTTCTTGGATCAGCCTGTCCCAGCTGGGGTATCAGGGAATGGGGGCCTGGGCATCTGGGGGGCCTGGTAAGAGGGAGGATGGGGTGGTGGAGTGGTGTCAACTCCACTGGAGATGGCAAGGCGATGTCCCGCCCTGATTTGGATAGGAAAGGCATGGATAGAAAAGGCAGGATGTTGCTGCATGCCCCTGGCAGGCCTGACCCAGCTCTTCTCCTGTTATTGATTAGTTTAATGTATTTATTATTCATACTCCACCACAAGTGCTCTGGGTTTTATAGGCAAACAAAGCCTGCAGGTGATGCCTTGAGGCACAGCATTCCCATCACCAGCTCTGACAGCTCCCAGGGCTTTGCAGGGCAGCCCCACTCACCCCTTACCATGTAGGGAAGGAAATGGGGACATCCCCTCCATTCACCACCAGGAATGGGGACCCCAGGAGCCAGGGGACCCCAGCTCAGCACTGCTCACTCAAAACCAGGGCGATGCTGTAGAAGGCTGGATAGCAAAGAGCCCAATTAAGATAAAATCACAGGGAACTGATTATTAATTAGCAAGTAATTAGTTATCTCTCTGCCATCTGGAGGGCTGAATCTGCCTGTGTGGCACACGACTGGCTGCTGGGTGTCCCCCACCACCCAGCTGCCCTGTGCCACTGGTGGAGGCCTCACTGGAGCCTGGACCTCTTCTGGCACCTTGCTCTGGGCACTTCTCACACTCTGGGCTGCAGGAGCAGACATGGAAACATCTACTTGCTGTTTCATCCCTCTTTTACTGGGTTATTCCGCCAGGCTGTGAAGCAAGAGCTCTTCCATGGACACCCATCCAAGGTGGCCTGAGATATCAAAGGGCACAAAGAGTCAGAGGATCACAAATGGTGTGGGTTGGGAGGAACCTTAAAACTCATTTTGTTCCACGCTCCAGAAATACCATCAGGCACATGACTGACAACCCCATCCTCTCTGTGTCCCCTCCCTGGGCAGGGGGGCCATTCCATGTCCCCCTCAGCCCCCTGTGAGTGCCCAGGGAGGGTGGGCTCCCTGCTCAGGGGGGCTGGGATATTTCCACACGCATGTACTTATTACTTCTTTTGAAAGGGAGCAATGGCTTCATGAATACTAAATATTCACAGCTCAGAGAGATGGACTGAAGCCACCAGAAATCCCTCAACCTGTGAGGATGGAGTGTGTGAATTCTGGGTTGAATCTTGCTCCACCTCCACTCCAACTGGTCCAAAATAGCTGAATTTCTGTGCCCACAATGATTTTCTTCTATTTTTTGGCTCTCACTTCACCCCTGACTAAGTTGTGCCCTCTGCAAACAGAGCAGGGCAGAGCCAAGAGCAGGTGGCAGGGCATTGGCTAAATCCATCAAATAAATGGAAAACTTCCTGGGAGCACCAGTGAGCCTGGGCCAGAGCCAGGATCTTCTGTTGATATTTTAATGACGATAAATGCAATTAAGGATGAGAGAGAGGAGCATTAAATTAAATAAAGTATCAAAAGCCTGAAGATTCTGAGCTGATGGGGTCATAATGGTCTCTTGGGCTTCTGCAGGCAAGCGGCAGGTGTTGCTGGATTGCCTTCCACCCCTAGAGCTGTTGTTCCATCCCTCTGTCCATCTGCTGCTTGTGCTCGTGTGCATTGACTGTTCCTGACCTTGTTTCACACCTACATCAAGCACAGAGGTGCAGCACCAGGTAATCCCAAGTCCTCCAACATCCCACTCCATTGGAGAGGGATACTCAACATGTGTTCTCTCCCTGCTGCCCCTGCCAGGCTGATCCTTGTCCCAGCTGCTGATGGGACATCCAGTAACTGTCCACATGCATCATCCCACAACTGGGAAGCTCCAGTGATTTGTTGGAAGAGATTATTTACAATGAGGATGGTAAAACGGGCACAGGTGTCCCAGGGAAGCTGTGGCTGCTCCATCCTTCAGCACCAGGTTGGACAGGGCTTGAAGCAACCTGGGGTAGTGGAAGATGTCCCTGCCCATGGCTGGGGGCTGGAGGAGGTGGTCTTTAAATGTCCCTTCCATCCCAAACTATTTTATGATTCCATGACTCTGTGACTCCATGAGGTGTTCATGGAACATCTCCACCAGTCCTGGGGCTGTGGTGTCACCAATGGCCAAACACACTTGGAGGAGCTGGAAGAGCCAAGGTTGCCCAGTGCCCAGCTGGAGCACTGATGAACCAGTGCTGGCACCATGTAGGGAGTTCAGTGGTTCTTCTGAATGGCTGTGGGATTGGCAGCTCAGTATTTGCTGGATCCCACCAGGACCAACCAGCTTCCCAGCATGGGAGCAATTCCATCAGGCACGGAGCCTCTGCGTCCGCCCATGCCATATCACCTGGATCTGCTCCTTGAGCCTTTCCAGGGGGCAAGGCCAGGGATAAGGGGGTTTTGGAGGGCCTGTACTAATTGCCAGGCTTAGGCCAGGCTGGCATGAGTTGTGCTGAGCAGCAGCTTCTGATCAGCACCAGCGCTCCTAACGAAGTCCCGTGGGCTTCCCACCTTGCCTCACCCCCTCTGTAACACTCACAGCTCCCAGAGACTTTAAAGCTCCTTTTGTTAGGGACTAAGAGCACCTGAAAATAATCATTAAAAATGGAATTAAATTAATTTAAAAGGGAGCCATTCAAAGCTGGCTTCCTTCTAGCCCTGACAGGTTTTCCAGGCGGGTTTGCTTCACCTTGGGCTGGGCATGAACCCACATCTCCCAGACCTGCCTGGGGGAGGTTTCCTTGTGTAGGGATGTCTTGGGGACAGCAGTTTTCCACCAACATGAACACTCCTCATGGCTGCTGGCCATGGGGATGCAGTGGAGCAGAAGTGATCTGCTGAGGTGACCCTGGAGCACCAGTTTCTCTGTCCTGGCTCCTCCTGACCTTCTCAATGTGTGCAGCTCTTCCCTGGGCAGTGGGACTAAGCCCCATCTCTGAAGCTTTCCATGCAAAGCCCAGCACACAGGGCCAGGAATGTGCCAACCTGGTCCTGGGTTATTTTTTACCCATTTCAGAAAATTATAGCACAACCGATGGATTTCCAGGCCAGGAAGGACCACTGTGACCAGCCAGGCTGACCTCCAGCATTCCACAGCCGCTGCCTTGGCAGAGAACCCATCGCTTATGTTCAAACTGGAACATATTTTTTAAAAAGATACTCAGTCTCCATTAAAAGACTTTGAGTGATGGAGATCCCACTCTGTCCCTGGGGATTCGTTCCAAAGCTTAATTGCTCTGACTGCTAAAAATGTGCTTCTTATTTCTAATCTGGATTTGTCTTGTTTCGGCTTCCAACGAGGGATGTAGTAATGCCTTTTCCTGCTAGATTAAAGAGCCGTCTGCTATCAGAAATCTCCTCGCCGTGCATATGCTCGTGGACCGTGAGCGAGCCACCTCTTGGTCTCCTCAATAAACCAAACAGCCGGAGCTTCTTCGCTCTGTCACTGTAATGCATATTTTCCACTGCCTTGACTCACTCCCAGCTCTTTTCTGAACCTGTTCCAAGTTCCCCTGCTCCGGTTGGAAGCACAGACGAGAGCACTGAAGGCAGCATCCTTGCAGCCGGCTCCTTGTGCCATGTGGCCGGGGAACAGCGTTTCTCCCTCCTCCTCTGTGGCTGCAGCCAAGGATGACGCTCCTCTGCCGGGGCTGCGGGGCTGCGCTGCCGCTCAGCGGTGCTGGCTGACGGGGCGTGGGGGGCAGAGCCCAGCTCCGGCCTCGTGGCTGCCAGCTCAGGGAGCAGGACACAATGGATTGTCCGTGGATGCACTTGCCAGGTTTGCAGGACCCGACTGTTTTGGGTCCATCGAGCCAGAGATGCTCAGGCTGGGCTGTACCACTGGCTCTGCTGGAGGCTTGGAGGGCTGCCCAGGAGAGGAAAAGCAGAGGGAACCCAACCACCCATGTCCACCCCCATAACTCCCTCCAAGCGCTGTCCTTTTCACCCAGTTCCCCAAGTGTGGTGCTGACACGAGGAGGGATTTATAAGGGCCAAGCAGAGCTTGGCGGGGTTTGGGGGGGAGGCTGTGGGAACGGGGAGGGGGAAAGGAAGGGCTGGATCTTGTCCAGCTCGTCGTTAAAAGTCAGCGGGGTGGGGATTCACCCACCGGCTCATTAGCGCCGAGACTCTTGGAGCTGTTGGAGCTGTGGGAGCAGCTCCCTGCGAGATTAATCATCTGTGACCCATCCGGGCTGTGTCTTGGTCTCCTTTCCAGAGCCTGTCCTGTTCCTGTTCCCTACCCACTGCCGGCCAGAGGTCGGTATTCCTCTTCCCTCCGAACAATGGAGCCGCGTGCTGATGGTTGCCAGCTGTGCTGCCTTAACATCTTCCCATTATCTCCGGACTGCTGGCTAACCCCAGCCTGGGGGAGCTTCGTCCTGCCTTTGGCACAGGAAGGAGTCTCCCTCCCAGCATGGAAATTTGGCCGGGTGATGACTCGCTCTGCCCGAAACATCTGCTGCCTGCTTGGTGGGGAGCGGGGCTGGCACGGACATGGGGGTCAGGAACACACACAGCCTCACCACACCATGCCATGCTGTGCCACACCGTGTCATACTGTGCCATGCCTGAGGCCAGGGCACCAGGAAGAGCCTTGTCCAGCTGCCCACAGTCCCTGGGAAATCCATCCCAGCACCTCTCCCAGCACACACTCCATGTGCACACATCGACTCTTCTGCATCCCACCATATCCATCTCTGCCATCCTTGTCCAGGCACGGCTNCACACACATATGCACACAAACATATGCACACACACGTGTGCACCCACATATGTGTGCATACATGTGCAACGCTCCTGTGCACACACAGGGAGAGCAGCATTGGTCTCTGGGTGCATGAGCTGCTCTACATCAAAGCAGGCGCAGCCAGAGCCTTGGATAAGTTCAAACAAAGCCTTTTTGGACACCCATGGTGATGATGGGTGCGTGTATCCCTCCTGTTACATTCTCATGACTTACTCACCATGTGTTGGATGGGGGCAAGGCTGGGAAAAGTGGAATTATGGCAAGAAAAGCATCTTCTGCTGGATGCAAATGCCTGGAATGCTGAGGACTGAACCTATATGGGATGGCCTTCACCAAGGGGAAGGCTGTTCACCTGGGACATCCCCTTGTCCTGTTCAGAAAGATCCAGGGAGTCATCTCAGCCCCTTGGCAAAGGCTCAGTGAACACAGGACTCTCTGGATGAAAATGCCAGAGCCTGAATCAGTTAAGGGAGGAATTAAGCCCCCAAGCTGGTCCTGACCAGTGAGGCACAGCACCAGGTGGGACATGGAGTGGCCAGACCAGCAGGTCTGGATAAACCAGTAGTGCCTTCCATGAGGATGGCCGGGTGCTGGGGGAACAGGGTGGAAGCAGGAGCAGGGGAGTGGGATTCTCTGGGGATGGGACTGATGGGCATCAGGAAACCATCCTAGAACGGTTTGGGTTGGAAGGGACCCTTCACAACCATCTCATCCGCCCCCTGCCATGGGCAGGAATACCTTCCACTAGACCAGGTTGCTCTGAGTCCTGTCCAACCTGACCATGGATGCTTCCCACCTTTCTGGGCAGCCTGTGCTGGTGTTTTACCACATGGCAATGCACAGGGGGGTTTAATCTGAAAATGGGAGATGTTACATGGAGCTGCAACATTTCCAGGGCTCCTGATGCCATCCCACAGGGATGCCGTGTGCTGTCCTTGCTATGGAGCAGGACAGGCTGCAGGAGCCCCAGTGTCCTGCCCTGCACTGCCATCACCAGCCTGTTCCCTGCTCATGAGAGGGGTCAGAAAACCTGAGCCCGTGGGCCCAGCTCTGTCTCAGGACGTGACACTTTCCCTGGGGCAAAGCAGCAGCCTGGAGCCTCAGAGCCCCTCTGCATGGCCTTCCAAATCCATGGCTGTGGAGCAGCAGGAGGGAGCCGGGGGGAGGCTGTGTAGAGGGGCCCTGCCAAAGCTGTAGCATGAGAGGGAAAACGAGAGTCCCAACTAATTTGAGAACCTGAGCGTCTCTCGCTGTTCAGGTTTTGCGAACATCCTTAACGGAAACACATGTGGAACGCGCTCTCTGCGGATCTACCCGAGAAGCCTTTTCCGTTTTTGCTGCGTTAGCAAACTGCAGACGACTCTTTCTCTCCGCCGTGAACTACTGAGCAGGGACCCTGGACTCTCTCCTCCATTTTCATTCAGAGTCTCTGCCAGCGTCATAAACCCAGTAAAACGTTATGGCACTTTGCACCCACTGGGAAACCAAATGTATTTTAATGTATATTTAATAGATTTCAGGTCTTTCTGTTATTAAATTTGCTTTTCATTTGCCTCCTCCCCCCCTCTTTGGTGCATGAGACTCAATGGGAAATTTTAAGTGTATTAAACCAGCATCTCACAGAAACAAATCCAGATGGCCTGGTAGAAATCAGGGGGAAAAAAATCGCATCAGAATCCATTAGAATCTCAGCCCAAATGCAATGCACATTCCACCAGGCAGAGCCCTCCCCGTTACTCAGCTCCTTGCTACATGACAGCCAGGAAACATGTGCTTTCTTCTCTGGCTTCTTGGGAAGGTGATGGATCTGACAGCCTGGAAGCTGCCGGCCAGATTCCCCCTTGGAGCATGCTGGTGGAAATAGGCACTGGAGGGGTTGAGGTCAGCTGTGGTATTCTGGTTTTTCCTCTCTCTAACTGGGAGCTGAATGTGATCCTCCAGCTCTTATTCCTTCAGAGGAGGGGATGGTGCAAACGTCCTGGTCCTGCAGTGCAGTCCCCCAGAAACTTGCTCCCTCCGGGTCTGGAACAGGTCAAATCCTGCCTGTCCCCTCTGGTCTGCACCAGCAGACTGCATTCCCACTGGTCTTCCACTGCTGGTGCTTAGTGCTGGATTCGGGTCCCAGGATGCTGCTTTTGGGATTGCAGAAGCAGCTCAAAGGACAGTGGAGATCCAGGTAATGGCTTTGACAGGGGCTTTGCTCCCCACTGCCTCCCAGTAACGCATCAGAGAATCGTGGAATCATGGAGCCATAGAATGGTTTGGGTGGGAATGGACCTTAAAAGTTCATCCCATTCCACACCCTGCCATGGGCAGGGACACCTTCCACTGGGCCAGGCTGCGCCAAGCCCTGTCCAATCTGGCCTTGAACACTTGCAGGGATGGGGTATCTTCCAGCCTGTTGGAGCTGGGAGTGGATGGGAATCACGATGGTGCCTGGGGCTCTGATGCCAGCAGGAGATGCTCAGCAGGTCGCCTTGCCCATCCCCTGCCAGCACACGTGTCCAGGACCGAGGGTCCTGTGAAGGGCACAGTGTGGATGGGATGGCTCACAGATGCTTTGTGAGGTCAATACAACCACCACCACTCCCTGGTAACTCATTCCCCACACTTATTAGTGCTTCTGACCACAAGTCCTTCCACCCCAGTGAGGAAGAGCAGCCAGGATTGTAGGGATATGAAACACAGGATCACTGTGTGAGAATGGGCTGCTTCCCTCTCTTCCCGAGTCAGCACCGGCAGCTGGTGGGATGTGGAGGCAGGAGGGAGCAGAGACGAGGGCCGGAACGAGCAGGATTATTTATTTCATCTGCGCTGACATTTGTGGAGTGCTCCTCAGTGGAATTCCCCTCTGGTCTCCATGCCCGTTCCTCCAGTGCGCTCGGCTGGAATCCCCGCACGGCCCTGCTCTGTTTGTCTTCAGTTAATATTTAAGCAAACAGAATGAGTTACAAGGAGGAATGTCCATGGAAACAGTGAATTTTAAGGCTCTCTTGTAAAATATTCATAGAAAGCAAATTTTGAATTAATACAGAATGTGTGTGCTGAAGCCCTGGTGCAGAGAGTCATCTACTCAGGGAACGGAAATAATCCCAGATGACCTATATGGCCAATAAAGCAGCTTGACTTTTGAATTCTTGCAGTAAACTGCCTGTGAACAAGACACAGGCCAAGAATTATTTGCAGAAATTATTCATTAAGGGCCTAATCCAAAACCCAGCTAAGTTAGTGGAAAGATCCCCCTATGTTAGGCCCCAAATAATTCTGGATAATGAATACATTTGAGAAAACAGTGATCCTTTCCCAGATAACTCAACAACCAGAAAAAGAGGAGCAAAACTTTACTGAGAAAAGTCACGGGCTGTAAATAATGACCTGAGAGAGTCTCTCCCAATCTGGCCTTGCTCCTCCCCAGCCACCAGAGACGTGGTGGGAGCTGAGGGATGCACAACATCCCTTTCTCCATGGCTGCAGCTCCCATGGGGATGGGGACTGACACAAGACACCTCCCACAGGGACAACACCAATGTGGCCTCACACATCCCCTTCCGTGGGGTCCCACAGGGCTCCTGGGAAAGGCAGGTCATGGAAATGGATAGGATAAAGACAAATCCTCCATGCTCATTGCTCCCCCCGACACTTGGCTCATCCCTACCGGAGTAAATCAGGCTGAAGAGATGGTTATGTGTTGTGGCTTCTCTGAGGATCTAATTGCAAAGTACCCTGGGAGAGTCGTGAGGCAAGAAAATATATTATTACTGCTATTATTGTTATTATTATTATTACTATTCCTATTATAAGATGGCAGTAATTCCATCAACAGATCACGGTGACACCATAAAACAGAAGAGCAAGGCTTGAAATCGCCTGAGGGCCCCAGCACCAGAACGACCCAATTAATAGCTGTGTATTTTTATGGCCCCATTTAACACCATACATTAAGTCCCACAAATCTTGCCATATTATTAAATGCTGCTTTTTATCCTTCTTCCTTTTTGTTTGCATTTGTTTGTTGTTCAGGACAATGGGAAGATGATGCCGGAGGCTGGGAAGTTTGATTTGTCCCCAGAAATTCTGCCCTATTTCCAGCAGCGATGGAGAAGAATATATTGTATATTCAAGGGGTTGTAAACAGCGAGACCACAAGAGCTGGACAGTGGAAGGAATCATTCCCAAATGCCCTTTTCCTGCTGGGATGGATTTGGAGACACCAAGGAGGCAGTGATAGGGAGCTGGAGACATGGGAATGGCGGCACCACAGGGACCAGCGGGGGAAATGGCTTAAAAAAACTCAGCCGAAACAACCCCACGCTATATTTGTCAGCTATCTGTATAAAACATATCTGCATCCAATATCAGTGTAATGGGAAGCCAGTGTCAGGGAGTGTGACCCTGAGTCCATCTGGATGCAATTCCAGCTTCACATCTGAAAATCAAATACATATTTTTGAAGCCTATCAGACAGAAAAGGCTCTTTTTTTCCTGCCTCTCCTTCGGCGTGTGCCCGTCTCTGATGTGTGCGGACGTTAATGGGGTTATTGTGGTCAGGGTGTGACACGGACGTTCGCAGGAGACCGAGTCGCCTTCCCCTGTCTGGGTCAGCCCCGTGCCAGCCGAGCGCGGCCGCGTGCCGGGGGACGGAGCCCCCCTGTGCCCCCATATGGGTTCACAACCAGGGCAAGGCGCCCCTCTGGCCCTTCTTGGGACCCGGGATCGGGAAAGGTTTCTTTCCCCTCACTTGAGGTCATGGATATGCAGCAAGAGTGGAAATTCACGTTTGGAGACTCCCCTGTGCTCTGTATATAGCTTGGAAAATTTGGAGGAAGAAAGCTGTTCCAGGCTTGGCAAATCCTCCCCGGCTCCTCTCCCAGCACCGCCCCAGGCTTGGTGGGATTTCATGCGCTTGGATGTCCACAGGAATAGGGTTTCCGTGCTTGCTCTGTGAGTGCCTGATGCAGGGGAGGGTCTGGAGGAGCCAGGAGAGTGGTACCAGCAGCAGGGAACGCCAGGGCCGGGAAGGGCCGAGCCGATGCGTGTGAGCATCCGTGGAGAACCGCGCTCCGCCAACCCGGGCACGGCGCAGGCACCACGTGCCTGATGGCAGGCAGCCAATCCAAACGCCATGGTACATGAACTACAAGTAAACACAGCTTGAGTTTCACATGTCAAATATGCTCAACAAACTGCTGGTGGATAATCTACAGGCCAAGAAACCAGACGTAAAAAGTAGATGATGAATCAGTCGCAATGATGAATAAATTAGGGGCTGTAACAGTTTGCCCATGGGCGACCTGGGGAGGGCAAGGAGGAAAAAGGCAGCACGCACACGGCTTGCTGCAGGTTATTTGCCCAGAGCTCACTTCTCCTCCGAGCCAAACCTCTCCCTTGTGGCCCTGAGGGCTGGGCTTTGTGCTGCCTCTTGGGGGCTTTGCATGGGTGAGAAAGAGCAGTCTGTGCTCAGCAGTTGCACAGGAGGACCTGCTGCTCCCCATGCTGAGCACCCCAGGGGGCTGCCACCCAGGAAGCAACACTGTGGCTGTGAGAAGCCTCTTGCCTACCCCCTATTTTGGCTGGACTCATTTAATCTGGGCTCAACTCAAGGTGAGGGGTTGGTGTGGTTGTGAGTTGGGTCATGCTGATGGGAAGTGCTGGTCAAGGGAAGGGGGAGAAGGAGGCAGAGGTTGAATCAGGTGATGTCCCATGAAACACTCTCCCACCCGTCTCCCACCGGTCATTCTCCCACCTGATGCTCTCCCACTCCCTGTTCTCCCACCCAGCAGCTCCCAGTACTCTCCCACCCAACTCTCTCCCACCCAGCTCTCTCCCATTTGCCCTTCTTCCAACAAATGATCTCCCATTGGCCATTCTCTCTATCATTGCTGTCCCATCCAGCTCGCTTCCCACTCAACCCTCTCCCACCCAACTCTCCCACACAGGGGTGAAGTTTCCAGTCCCTGCTGATTCAATTGGCCAGAGCCGCCCATGGCAGCTGGAAAGCAACATTCCCATCTCCCAAACTCAAACAGGAAGATTCATTAACCGTAAAAATATACAGAGCCCCAGCCCTTCAAAAGCTTGCAATTTATTTTACTCAAGGCAGCCAAACTTCATACAATCTGAGCCGAATGCCGGGATCAGGGAGCAGGAGAGGAGGGAAGGGGCCGAGAGTGAGCGCAGGGGACAGCGGCGGGGATGGAGGAGAGAGGGGAGGAGGAAGGTGGCTCCTAATGAAAGGACAGGCACTGGGGGAGCTGGGGAGAAGGGCTATCCAGGAGGACGGTGAAGGTGGGGGCAATGCTGAATGATTGATGAACAGGCGAGCGGAGCAATCAACATGCCACTTTATCCCGCCAACAAACCCGGAGCCGCTGGTATTTATACAGGCCCCAGCCTGATTATTATTGTAAGGGAGATTTCTCTAATCAAAACTCCAAAATTACACGCAGGCCTTGCTGATTAATATTCCATGATAACAGCAATGGGGCACATCTGGCAAAGGAGCTCTGATTTTTGCACTCCCAGTGTCCATTCACTTTCCTGGTGGGAGAATAAGGTTCACATCCTTGGTGCTGCCAGTGCACCCCAGAGTGGCAGGCTCCCATCACAGCGCTCTTTCCACGCTGCTGGCACTGTGTTGCATCCAAGTAATGCCTGGCTGTGCAAACCTCCTGCTTCAGGGCCTCAGGAAGAGGTGCCATGGCTGAGTCCATGCTGGCAGCCCTGCCCATGTGACCATTCCTGCTTTGGGAAACTTCCCTTCTTTGGGATGATTCCTATTTCCTTATAGAGGTGGTGGGGCTGGTGTCACCTTCTGTACGGCTGTGGAAAGGGAATGCCTGGGATTCTCCTCCTTGCTACAACTGGTGGGATGTTAGCCTTGATTTGGGTGGGATGTGCTGCACCAAGAGGGGCATCCATTTTTCACAGGGGTACTTTAGGCATCTCAGGCTGGAAAACGGTGATTCCTCCCTTGTGATGCTGGGCATGGAAGGCACGCTGGACACAGGAGTGTGAATGCTCTGCTGAGCTGCCGAAATCTGAGCCTAAAAAACAACTGGTGCTTATGCAAATCTTCCCATCCTGCACACCCTGAGCAGCTCCAGGCACGTCCTGGTAGGAAACCTGCCCATGCATGGCACCGGACCACAGGGGAGCCTGCATCAAAGAGGAGGTTCTATTCTCTTTATATATTCCGAAAATGAGCAGACTGGAGAGGGGTCTTGTTTTTTCCAAACAGAGGGGTAAACTCTCAGAGCCGAGTTACCTGGAGCTGCTCTGCAGCCAGCACGCAGGTTATGCATTATTGGGATTTATGAGCCATGATTTATGGGCCGGTGGCTGGGCTGGTGTTACATACCCTGACTGAGGAGTCCAATTTTATGCATAAACTCTATTCTTGGAACGCTGTACCTCCAGAAATAGTGGTTAAAGGAAAAAGCACTTTCCAGTCACCCACTGTTCCCAGGGCTGAGGAGCAGAACAGGGACTGAGCTGATGCTGTCTCATGGGCTCCAGTGCCAGGAGGCAGCTCCCAGTGGGGCTCCAGACAGTGAGTCTGATCCCAAGACTCTCCTTCTCCAAAAAGACCCCACTGGCTGGTGATGTGAGGAGCGGCACGTCTTGGCTGCATCCGGCACCAGGGAGGAGGTGGCAATGGCCGGGGCAGGCAGCACATCCCCGGATCCCATGGCCTGCCCCTTCCCGGCAGCTGCCCCCGAGCACAAAGCAAATTCCCACAGGCAGCGTGGGGGGAAAGGGCCAAGGAGCGCTCCGTTCCCTGACGGACACAGACCATCTGTCCCCTCCGTCCTTGACATTCCAGCAGAGCCGTTCAGTCGCTCTCCGCCTGTGACCCGCTGGCAATTTCGCCTGTCCTGCCGTCCATTAGGAAACGTGCCACGGCCTGGGGACACAGCTGCTGCCTGTGCCAGAGCCATCCCGGGGGGACACAGCATTCCCACACCTGTTTGCACTCGCTGGGTGACGTGGGGCTGAGGGACGGCCGCTTTCATCCTGCAGACGGGGTCGTGCTCGCAGCTCCGCTCCGGAGAGCCCGGGGTCAGGGCTGGAGGGGCATTGCCACCTGGCTCCCATTAGGAGGGCTCCGTTCTCCGGAAGAGGGCTGTGTCATTCCCTCACTCGTGCCAATTATCCCGCTAGGTCTCTATTAGCCTACACAAAACAAGCCCTGACCGTCCCCTGCTCTGACAGCCCGGCAGCCGCGGCCGTGCCGAGGCGCTTTCCCACGTGCTGGACGAATCCAGGTTGTGGCTGTGGCAAGTGGCTGCTCTCACCTTCCCTTTCGCCTCCCTGGGACAACTGGTGTAATTTTTCTTTTTTTTTTCCTGTTTTGTTTAATCTCTTCTCTGCTTGGCTGAGCTGAGATGTGGCTCCCCAATGAGGTTGGTGCCCCTTGGTCAGGGTGCCAGCCAGATCTGTGAGTTTATGTCCAGAACACTCCAAAGTTAAGGCTGAAGTGTGGCTGTGAGCACAACAAGCCACAGCCCCCACTCTATACAGTGCCCTGGCTCAAGGGGAGCAGTGTCCTCTTGGAAGTGCCATCTCCAAGGCTCCTGTTATGGTATTTAAAGCAGAAAAGCAGCTCCTGTGTGGTGAGGGTTTTCTCCAGCTGCTCCTGAGCTGCTCCACCATCAGCTCCCTGCTCCTGGGGAACAAATCAAGTAGCAAACCGCTGAGGTTTGCTGCATGGCTGCCCTCCCCACGGCTCCCCAGGTAAGTGTTGTTGTAATAGGATTTGGTCCACATCCCTGGAAATCCCCCTGAGGAGGATGTGGGGTTTTCAGCACGTTAACTCCTTCATGCACCACAGAGGGTGAAACCCCACCATGGCCACATCAAGGCCTGGGCTCTGCTGAGAGCCTTGGCCAGGGCTCTGCAGCTGTGGGAAGCAGCTGGTGGCTTTTTGGAGATGGAGGGAGGGAAAGGACATGGGGAAAATCATCCCGTGGGAACTCGACAGCTGTGAGAAGCAGAGCTTGTATGTGAGGAAGACCATCAGCTTCTCCCCAAGGATGAGAGCATCAGGCTCTGCCCCCAGCCTAGATCAGGCTTACCAAAGCCTCTCAAGCTTTGCTGCATTTCCCTGCTCTCATCCCATTGTTTAACAGCAGAAAATGCCAGATCAGATCCCTTAAGCCAGCAGATTGAATCTGGGAATAAATTGCCTCTCACAAAGAGAGGTTTCAGCATGCCTGTGTGTGGCTCAGCACTGGGTGGGTTTGGCTGGAGGGCCCCCAGCACAGAGGGCTGGGTTGCACCTCACTCCAAGCAGGGATCACCCATGGGGGTGGGGACCATGGAAGTGCAGAGGAGCAAAGAGGAGCAAAGACCTGACCTGCCGACAGGCACGGAGGTGCAAAGGGCTGTGAGAGCAGAGACGGGTGCTCAGGGCACCCAGCCCACAGCAGGATGGATCCCACCCAACTGCCCCTGCAGCCCCACTCACAACATCCTTGATTTGGCCTTGGGAAAGGGCTTGTGTTTATCCCAAGCAGCCGTGACTTGCCTTCACGCCAAGATAGAGGTTATTTGAGGCTGCTGCCTTGTTCATCAGATCCTCATGTTCCATTAAAAAAAATTAAGAAATCCTCCAGTTCAGAATAGCAAGAGCCTGTAGCATGAAAACCCCTTGTGCCTGAAGCTGTGATTCCCAGTGTGGAGCATCCCAGGTGAGGCTGAGCACTGAGCCAGGGCACTCCTGAGCCCAGCTTGGTCATAGGGCTCCAGGTGTCAAATCACAGGGGGATTCCAGAGGGATGCTGATCCCCACACTGCTCCTGCCGTGTCCCCATGGGAGCTGTGGCACAGCTGTGGCCACCCCATCTCTGCGCCACGAGGGTTATCCTGCCCAGGGCCTCATGCAGGGGGTGGGAGAAGCTCAGGAGTTGTCCAGGAGCTGTTGGGGGTCCCATCAGTGCAGCCCATGGAGGGGAAGCTTCAGGCTCTGGAGAGACCCCACTGTGGGGCACGGGCCGTGGGACCCCAGGGCTGCTGGGCCCCCAGACTGGAGCGACTGGAAATGGGGAAGATTCACAGCACAGAGACTGAGACTGTAAAGGGAGCTGAGGAAGCTCATAAGGAGGTGTAAATTGGAACAATATGGGCTGTGTCGTGTCCTGATTTGGCTTCGGGGAATTAAGAGCTAATCTTTTCCCTGAGACTGGGATTGCTGGAGTCGTGCATGCGGCACATGAGGGAGTTTGGGATTGCCGAGCAAAGCCAGCGAGTGCCGATGCAGGAGATGCAGGACTGAGGCTTGGGATGATTATTTTTACATTTGGTCTTTCTGTGGTTATTGAGGGGCATGTTTAAAGTAAAAGCCTCCTCCTGCAGACTTGCTTTGTTAATAAAGGATCCCAGTGTGCGCTCAGCTGAGAGAAATAGGGACTGAATTGGTGGCAGTGGGCTGGAAATGGGTGGTGGCAGGTTGTAAACTGGAGGCATTTTAGTAGGACTTGCTCCAGAAATAAAAGCAATCCTGCCTGGCAGTGGCGGGGGGGGACTGGATGTGAATGGAGACAGCTGGTATGGGAACCCAGTGGAGAAGGATGCTCTGGTCTCCTGCCCTTGACCTAAAGTGGGGTTTGGCTCCTGGGAGAGATTTGCCTCCTGCCTGCACTGATCCTTTGCATGGAAATGTGAAATGAAAGTAAATATATATAGCGTTCAAAGCCATCTTGGACAGGGCTGGGGGCACCCTGGTTGAGTGGAAGGTGTCCCTGCCCTTGTCAGGGGGTGGAACTGGGAGGGCTTTAAGCTCCCTCCCCACCCAAATGCTTTTATGACTCTGATTCTATATATGTGAGTTACATCAATGAACACACACAAAGACACTAAGGAACTCCAATTCTCACTGAAAACTTGGCATTACAGTGATATAATGCAACAATACTCCATGGACTCCATCCATGTGAACGCTCTTCAGGAACATTTGGCTTGATAGGTTTTTTTAATTTGCTTTTTCTCAAAAATTGCTGTCACTGCTCTCACGAAGGACCCTGTTTTTGGGGCCTTCCCTTCCCTCCCCCCATGCAGCCCCCACGCCATGCTCCGACAGGAGGCTCCCGGCTCCAGTCCTGCCTCAGCCCCAGCACCCTCCTCCTCTGCTGGCAAGTTCCTTTGCTATCTAGGTCAAAGATTAGCAACAGCATTAAAAAAAATAGGAGAGAAAGCAAAAGCATCGTGCCTTTCATGCGGACATTATTTGCTTCTCAGCATGGAAAACACATCCCCCACTGCACTTCAGTCTCCATCCTCCACACCGGGCTGAGCAGGAGGAGGAGGAGGAGAGTTACATGCCTGTGGGGGGATCAGTGTGCCAGTCTGATGGCAGGACTGTCCTGGCCCCTGGAGGAGAGTGAGACCCTCCTACCACCTTGGCCAACCTGGCTTGTGATGCCCATGGGTGCCCTGGGGAGGGGGACAAGCCTGGCATCCCCAGCGTGGCCCAAAAGGCCCCCCTCCCCCCCCGCCATCCCAAGTTACATGTGCTTGGAAGAGCCTTCCCTGGAAATAAATCCCAATCCTGCAAGGCATCAAGTCTCATGTGCTCCTGGTGCAAGGGCATGAATGAGATCAGTGTCCTTAGGCTGTGCTGGGTGCTGGGGGGGGGGCATGGTGGGCATGGTTGGAGGGAGTGGGCACCCCTGGGAGGGTGCTGGGGATGGTGGGCAGCCCTGGGTGGGTGCTGGGGGAGTGGGCAGCCCTGGGAGGGTGCTGAGCAGGTGGAGCACAGCCCTGCGTGGGTGCTGGGCTCAGGTGGTGCCAGCCAAAGGCAGCGTGGCCGTGCCTGCCAGCCCAGATTGTTTCAGCCCAGCGCCCGCACAAGTGGGTTTGCTAAAGCTGCAAGTTGATCTCATGGAAGGAAATTGAATTGTCGTCGGGGCTGGGTTTTATCTGGGCTTTGGGCTCCGCTGCCTGGCTTGGCCTATTAATGTTTGCTCGTCAGATTACAGACACAGCTTGGGGTGAGAGGTCAGGTTTAAATTGTGCCTCTTTCCTTTCTCATCAACAAATGCATCGCTGAGGGACTGGAGAAGTGTGAGGGGAGTGGGGGCCAGGGTCTGGTGCATGACCCCCTGGGCAGCTGCCCTTGGACACTGCAGGGTGAGCTGGGAGATGCCAGTGAGGGATGTGGTTTTCTCACAGCCACAAATGTGGGTGACCTACTATTTTCCTCCCCCCCAAAAAAAAGAAAAACCAGAAAGGGAAATGCAATGCTAAAAATGAGCTTTCTCCTAAAATCACAGGACTTCGGGAACAGGAGATTTAAGGACATATATAAATATAACCAGAAGGTGCTCACTGGCACCTAAACTGAGGTGTGTGGGGAGACTCCTCAACACTCTGGGGAAGCTGTGACTGCCAAGGCTGTCCAATAGCATCTCACAGGCATGGGATGGGATGGGATGGGATGGGATGGGATGGGACAGCTGGTGAGTGGCTTGTTAGTGATGATGGAGCCCGGCTGTCCCCTTCCCGTCATCCCAGTGCCCCTGGGTTAAGATTCTTTAATGACCTTAATCACCAGTTCATTTACAGCAGTCACTTTCTCCACCACTGCCCTCCACCAGCATGGGAATAACATCTGCTCCCCCACATTGCCCCATAAACCACTCCTATTTCACATCACAAAAATATACAGGGCATTAAAGTCAGGATGTTTTATAGGGGAGCTGTCAAGCAGCTCCATTCCAGGGTCTGACCTACTTAAAAGTTGTCCTAATCAGGGGAGGCATGTGTGTGTGTGCCGAGTTCACATCTCCGCTTCCATGTGCCACCCTGGTGCTAAGAAATGAAAATGGAAATGCTTTACAGAATGGAGGAGTCACATTGTGGGAGAGGAGGAGGAGGAGGAGGCAGGAGAGGGATGCTGGGTGTCCTGCCCTGTGTGAAATCAGCCAAGCCGGCAGGGCTGTGGTGGGAGAAGTCACCTTGGGGAGGAGGGTCTCAGCTCAGTGGAGTGTGACCAACATCCCCTCCCAGCTGTGTCCTCAGTGCCCCTGCACGCCAGGGGACCCCCGAGACAGGAATGCCCAGGCTGGGTGCATTTCTGCTGCGGGATGAGCCAGCACTGACACAACACCCCGAATTCCCACAACATGTGCCTGCAGCCCACAACAAGTCAGGAGATGGAGCAGGGGTAGGTCACCATGTCTTCCCCAGAGCAGGGGGAGGGAAAGGCCCCCTCCTGCCCTCGGGGTGCTGATTCAGCCTCCCAGGACTGTGCTGTGAGTCACAGGGTGAGGAGCAGCTCCTCCCCAGCATGTGGGAGCAATGCTCCCAACCCGGCTGGGATCCCTACCTGGCACCCACTGGGCTCATGGGCATTCCCTAGGTGGGACGAACATTGGGTGCTGCCCCTCACTGCAGGGACCAGTGCTGGGAAGGAGGGGTTAGTCCACAGCCTCCTTGTCTGGGCCAGGGACTTGCTGGGGAGGGTATTGGGAATTTAAACATTCTTGAGGCCAAATACCCTTTCTGTGTCACTGTTCTGCATCAGTCAGGGAATAGGGGCACTCAGAGAGGGAGTAGGGGCACCCAAGCAGGGAAGAGCAGGACCCATCCCCAGCTTTCTGGGAGTGTAGGAGCCATCAAGCTCTGGCCTCTGTCCTGGCTGTGGAGGCAAAGCCTCCGGTCAGGACATCCTGTTATCCTTGGCTGTTTTGCAGCTTGTCTGTACTCACCCTTGGTTCCCACTCCCAGAGGTGTTTGGACAAAAGAGTAAGGCAGAAAGAGGAGCTGGGGAAAAGTGGAGCTTCAGCCCCTTGTAGCAGGGACCAAAGCAGGGGCTGCCTGGCCGTGCAGCCTCGCAGTTCCTCCCCTTGCCCTTGGCTGCACGGTGGGACACTGGGACTGGAGACATCAAAGGGGCTGCTGTGATAGGGGGCTGAGTGTTTGGGGCTGGTGCACGGGGTATCTGCTGCTTCTCACTCCCCCCAAGGCTCTCAGTCCCTAATTAAACTGTACACAGCATTCCTTCCCCATCACACCTCGTAAAAGCAAGGAACCCTTCAAAAATGAGCTGTGTTGCTCCAGGATAATGATCAAGGCATGAAGCAGTGAGGACTTTGGCTCCAGCAGAGAGCAGGGACCCTGCCAGAGGCAGCAGGGGACGTGGGGGCTTCTTTCTGTGTCCATCACTTGGTGTTGGTTCATGTGCAAACAGGTCAGAATCCGGAATAATGAGAGGAAAACAACATCAGAATTCAAACATGCCCCAGTGTGGGACAGAGGTGTGGGAGGCACTGGGCAGGCGGCTCGTGGGGTCACACAGAGCTGGGGTCTGCAAAGGCACAGCTGCCAAGGGCAGGGAGAGCCCAGCACTGCGGTGTCTGGCCTGTCTGCAAGGATCAAACCCAGGAATATGGCAACCCTCGGGGCCACACAGGTGCTGGAAGGCAGGGATTCAAAGAAGAACATAAGATGGGAATGATGACATTGATTCTGTAAAGTGAACCCCAATGTGTAGAACTAAAATCTTCCTTCTCCAGGGTTCCATTTAGGCTAGAACAATATGGGTCTCTGCTGCTTTCTCCCCACACAGATATGAGGTGTTTTTCTCTAGCAGCAGCTTGTCCTTCTGTTTGGAGCATCCCCATCCCTGGAGGGATTTAACAGACCTGTGGATGTGGCACTTGGGGATGTGGGTTGGTGGTGGCCATGGCAGCTCTGGGGGAATCATTGGATTTGACGTTCTCCGAGACTCCCACAGGGCTGAGAAGCTCTCACTGATGCTTGGCTACATCTCCCAGCATGGGCAGGAGCCGGAGGGCTCCACTGCTCTGGTCCTGTCCACTGTCCCTCTCTAATGTGTTTTACACATGTGATGAATATCGAAGGAATTTGTTTTTTAAAGCCTGTTTTGATTGAAATTGCACACAAACTGGCTCATGCTTGGGGCCTTCCTGTATGTTATTATTTTTTTCATTTTGGGGAAAGATTATGTTTCTTAGGCAAACAGGAAAAACAACAGGGAAAAAAGGCTCTGTTTGTTTCTTTAGCTTGGAGCTCAATCTTGGAGCAGTTCCCTGTGGTGAAGACGATGGAGCAGCGGCACTGTGGCATCAGAGGGTCCCGCTGGTGTCAGTGGTTGGACTCAATAAGCTTAGAGGTCTTTTTCAACCTAAATGATTCCATAACACTGTGATTCTGTGATGTGTGAAAGGCTGGCTGGGAGTAACACTGTTGTCCCCTAAATACAGACCCTTGTATCCTCTCTCCACCCTTGAGGACCACAGAGCTTGGACCAGCTGTGCCCCCATCACAGGGATGTGCCTCAAGGTGGCCCCTGAGCAGCCCTTGCAAGCCCCTCTAAGTAACTTTGGCATGTGGTAGGCAGGACTGAGCCAGTGGGGTACCTGGGGAAGGCATTTTCCTCTCTTCCCCCTCCTCTGGATGAGGAGGAGGAGGGGGTGACCGGAGCTGCTGGAGGCCCTGCAGGGTTTGGGGCTGTGGGCAGGAGCAGGAACCCCTCTTGGTGGGAACGAGGAGGCGTTTGCAGGTCATTTCAGCATGTTGTCCCAGTCAAATATTTGTCTAGTTAATAAATATATTGTTGTTTTTTTCAGTGAGGAAATGAGGAGACTGCAAAGAAAAATAATGAAAGGCCTTTCTTGTACAGCCTTGCTCTGCGAGAACCTGGATCAGGCCCTCCGCCTTCTCCTTGGCCCTCCCGCTCCAAGAAACCCTGCTGCGGATTTCACAACGGCGTGATTGACAAGATTAGAAATTATCTCCCCCTCTCTCTACATATAAGGTTACTGCTGCTCCAGGCACAGTGTGAAATTCCCCTTGCCGGAGCTCATTAAATGGGTCAATGGACGCGTTCCAGCTTCTCTGCAGTTCACAAAGGGCTGAGTCCTGGCCACCCCACCAAACTCTGTCCCAGGCTGTTGACGAGTAAGTGCTTCCATATGGCTCACCTCAGCATCTCCAGAAAGATAACAGAGAGCTAATGGCTTGCAGATTCCACGGATGCTCGTCGTCAAACGTGCGGAGGAACGGGGGGCTCGGGGCTGCGTTCAATCACAGCTGATTGGGACCGAGGGGACCCGCGGGCTCCCCGCCAGCCCCCGGCCCCCGCAGACCTTCCACCCGGGCTGGGGCACCGGCAAAGGGCAGCGGGTTCACACACTCGCCTGGGGAGCCGGGAGCAGCGAGAAGGGTGAGGTGCCTCTCAGAGGAACTGGGGCTGGAGGGTGAGGTGGTGCCCTCTGAGCTGTCACGGCACCTTCACAGACCCTGGGATGAGCAAGGACAGGTATCAAACAGTGCCAAGGCCCAGTTCTTGTGCTGGATGTGCTACAGGACTTTCAGATGCCTTCAGGCCAGGAGGTCACCGATGTGGGTTTGGTGATGTGTAGACAGGGAAAAATGCAGGGAAAGCACTCCTGCTGGGATGTTTGCCTGTCTCATCTTCTTTTGTGTTTTAATGGCACTTCAGAGTTGGATATTGGGAAGAAATTCTTCCCAGTGAGGGTGGGCAGGCCCTGGCACAGGTTGCCCAGAGAAGCTGTGGCTGCCCCATCCCTGGAAATGTTCCAGGCCAGGTTGGACCGGGCTTGGAGCAGCCTGGTCCATTGAAAGATGTCCCTGCCCATGGCAGGGGGGTGGAATGAGATGGGCTTTAAGGTCCCTTCCAAACCAAACCACTCTGTGATTCTGTGATTCAGTGACAAGGACACTTCTGAATCACATTTACAGTATGGAATAATTTACAAATTTCTCCCTGACATCCATTCCTGTTCATGAATCCCTGCAGACCAGATGCTCAGAAGCTCATACTGCACCTCCTGCACATGTTTACCTGGCCATGGGCATCGCCAGGCGTTTCTCCTCTCCCACAGTTGGATGGCTCCTGTCACTTCCCAGCACAGGGAACATTTCAAACGCACCCAAACACGCCATTCAAAATGCTGCTGTTGAATATTTGAGGATGAAATTTATATTTAATGAGTGCGTGTGCCGGGGAAGTTCGAGCGCTGGCATAATTCATGTGGAAGAGACACAATGGGGTCAAGAGCTCAGGTGAGTCGAAGCGTCCCCGCGTCAGAACTGGCACCGTGGGACGTGGGTGTCTCTGCTCAGGCTGCTCCATCACCTCCTGGCAGTGCTGCCACCCTGTCCCCACCCCACCTCTGTTGCAGGGAGGTAGTTTGGGATGCTCCAGGATACAATTTCTTATGATGCAATATGTTAGAGAATGATCACATTTTGGAAAGCAGCATTTTCTCAGCTCTCTCATCACCAGGAGCCACCCAGGGATGCTGTTGTGATGTTGAGGGTGGAGGTGAAGTCTTGGGACGAAGGAAGAGTTCCTGTAATCCCCAAAAAGCATCTGCATGTGACACAGAAGGGCTTGGGGAGGATCACCTGGCTCCTGGAGCAGCGATGGAATGTGCTGCTGGAGGAGCTGTGACCTGTGTGGTTTATGGTCTCCTAATTAGCCAGCTCAGCATCGTCACCATCCAATTAGATCCCTTCAGTCGGGGTGTTTCTGTGACTAACAGCCCATTAAAGTCCTGCTCCCGGATCCCAGAGCTGATTCCCCGGGGCAGGCAGGGATGCAGGGCGCTGGTAGTACCCCTGTCACCACTTTGGGGGGGTCTGGCTCCCCCGGACCACTTAGATGGACTGTCAGGCACAGCTCCCCCGTGCCAGGCTGAGCTGAGCTGGCACTGCTTCAGCGAGCATCACTCTCTGTTCCCTGTGCAGGGATTGGGAAAGCCCTGCTCCAGGGAAGTTCTCCCTGCTCCACACCTCCCTCCAGGGTATGTTAGCGCTCAGGTATATCCAGCACAGGTCTCTTGACAGGAAGGCTCCCTGCTGGGAGTGGCCCGATGCCAATGCAGGTCCCCCTCTCCCGGAGAGGCACCACGAACAGCCAGGTCTGGACAGAGTGACCGTGGCCCCAGGTGGGAAATGGGGGTCCCTGTAGTCCCTGTGGGCAGCTCAGTGTTAGAGCTCTGCTTTCTGCCCTCTCCTCCTGCACTGAAAGGCTGGAAACCCTCCACCCCCTTCTGCTTTACATGCTGGAGCTGAAATAAATGAAATTACCTTTAATTATTCTCATTACTTTCCTCGGGAATGCTGGAGTGAAAGGCAGCATTTAGCTGTGAGCTACAGCAGGGCTCTGCCCTTCCTCCTGCCCCCCAAACCACTGCCAGGGGCCCCTGGCTCATGCCTCCAGCCCCTGGACACACACGGAGCTGCTGCATCCGAGGGGGATGAAAGGAGGGGACAGGAGGGGAAGGAACCAGACAGCACGGAGGGGGAGCAGGGGGAGCAGGGGTCAGGGGCTGGGGGCTGGCAGGGTCAGGGCTCACAGCCAGACAGGGATGACCTGCCCGTTTCCAGACCACCTCGGGCTGGGGGAGCCTCGTGGGGGTCTGAGGGGCTGTGCAGGCGGTGGGGAGTTCTCTCACCTTCATGGCCCATTGCAGCTCAGCAGGAGGGTGTCCGGCCACGGGGCACTTCCATCACATCATCTCCTCCTGTTTGGCCATCCTGTGAAGTGCTGGGGGATGGATTCTGTCCCCCTCCCCAGGGGGACAATTGGTAGGACCTGCTCGCAGCCGGAGGGTCCTGCCTGAGCTCCCCACTCTTGGAGAGGAACTGTCAATTATTCTTCCCGGTTTAATGAATCCTGGACCTGCAGCTTCATTAGGTGCTGTCTGACACCTTCCAGCAGGTGTTTCCTGGGATCTTTATGTACACAGGTCAGGCAGGATGGCTTGGGGGGCACTGCAAGGCTCCAGGATGGTTCCTTGGCATGGACACCCACCTTGTACCCATCCAGTGGTGATACGGGATCACAGGGATCGGCAGCTCTCACTGGCTCCTCAGAGCAGGCACTGCTCTGCTCCCCTTGTCTCCTCTTTCCCCATCTCATTTTCCATCATCAGATTTTCCTCTTCCCAGCAGCAAGGCTTAAGAGCAAATCTCCTGAGCTGTGAAAGAAGCAGCACCCACCCCTGTGCTCAGCTCATGACCGGGAGAGAAGAAAAAGCAAATAAAGCACCCACCCCATGGGACCTCCCAAAATAGACTTTCAGAGAAAGCCCTGTCATCCGAGAAGTGGGGAAAGGGAGTCAGGGGGCCAGGAGCCCCATTCTAGATGGACACTGGGCCATTCTTCTGGAGAAGGTCTTGTTACCCTCTAAGGTCAGCCATAAGTGACACCGAAACCACTGGGGCCTTTGGGAATGAACACTGAGACACGTTCACTGTCAAATGGAATCTATTAACAGGGATTAGAGGCTTTTTTCCATCAATACCCCTGTGACACCGTGATGGGCTGAAATTGCTGCAAAAACATCATTATTAAAAATGGGCCTATTAGTATTAGAATGGACAGAAGCTCCTCACTAAATTTAGCAGCAGCCGCCAGAGTTGGGACTGGAGGGGAAGCAGCGAAGGCAGCCCTGGGAAGGGGCTGTAGGAAATCTGGTGAGGTGGGACCAGAGGGGGCTGGGGGGGACCCCCTCCTTGGAGCTGCTGAATCACCAGCCCAACACTCAGCACAGGGCGCAAAGTGGTTGCTTGGAGAGAGAGCAAACACACAATAATCTTTGCTCCAAGTGCATCCATCAGCAGCTGGAGATGCTCTGGACTTGCACGTGCACACCAGGGATGTGGGTCCAGTTGAGACCATCACCAGGGACAGAAGGATGTGGCTCGAGTGTTTGAGGTCCATCACCTCTGAAGGGTTTAAGTGGAGGCTGTAGACTCTCAGGAGCTGGCAGGACCATGTTCCCTGGGCAGGGATGCTGCATTCCTGGAGGACACATCCCATCCCAGTGCCTGTTGGAGTGGAGGCTCAGCACTGCCAGGCACATCCCAGATGCCTCAGATCCAAGGAATGTTACCTGGGCTGGGTTGGAGGGGAGGCAGGGGGCATGGTGAGAGCTGGGAGAGCCTGACACACTGGGCCCTGACCACACCAGGTGGGCACATGGGCTTCTCCAGGCTGGAGCTGATTCCTCAGTGAGGGATTTCAGATTGGATATTTTTTATTGCTGGGAAAGCAAAGCTGATGAACAGGAGACAAACTGATGGTTCCTGCCCATTCCATGCACAGAGAACCTCCCAGACCATCTCTCCCCTGGGGTGTGCACAGATCCCTGGGGGTCCTTCAGGGCAGTGACTGAGCAGAGTTGGGGCTTGGGAAGACCCTCGGATTCCAGATCAGCCTCTGGCTGCAGCATCCCATTCCAGTGGGAGCTGTCATAGCAATGAGCAGCATTTCTAAGGTCAGGATGTACATGGCATTGTGGGGTGATGGAATTCATAGTACTCCCCTAATTGTCATGGTGTGCAGCCCCTTGGAGGGACAGGATGGCCCTGGGGGGACCACTGAGCTCCCATGGCCCCTGGGAAGGAAAACAGCCCCTCTGGAGCCAGCTTGGTTCTGTGGGAGGGCAAAGCCTGGAACTGTTGACAGGTTGGTTTTCCTACTGAGAAATGCAGTTTTATCAAAATCAAAGTGTTCCTGGGGAATCTGCTGCTTTTGACAAAGTTTTTGAGAGGAATGTGTCTGAACAAATCACTTTAACTCCCTTGCTTTATTTTTCGCAGAGGTAAAAATAACTCCTTGGATCTTTATGTGATATAAATCCTATACAATACAATTAATCTAATATTTATAATATCGCATCTTGCATTGACTCTGTCAACTGAAACATTTAGCTGTTGACAAAAGGATTCAAAAATTCTCTTTCATAAAGCAGCTGGTTCCCTCACCAAATCAGAGTGCTGAATTCCTCATGGAACGTAATGAGGAATTCTGCTTTGGAAACAACCTGAGGATAAAACACAGCCCCCAGAACGGTGTCTGGGTGCTTGGGGGACTGGTGGGATTCAGCCCCTGAGGGTCCAGCCCTGGAGGGTGGTTTGGAGGTGGGGGGGCAGAGGATGTCCTGTGGAGCTCAGGGAGAGTCCCCGGCACAGCCCCCACAGCCGGCACTCACAGGGATTTAGCCGGAGTTTGTTTTCTCCCAGCCCTCCCCAGGCTGTGCAGAGACCAGATGGGATCCAATACCCAGCCCTAAATGTTGGCTTTGATAATCAGCTACACACCATTAGGATAATTAAGCCTCATTTGTGTGCAGGCTTTTCCTTCGCTGTTCTCGCCTCTCCTTCCTTCCTTTCCTCCCTTACTCCCTCACTCTCTCTTGCCTTCTTTCTCCCTTTCTCCTTCTCTTTCCTCCTTTCTTTTCCCTTTTCTTTTTCCTTTTCCATTTTTCCTTATTCCCATTTTCCTTTGCTCTTTTCCCTTTTATCTTTTCTGTCTTTCCTTTCTTCTTTTCATCACAGAATCCCAGCCATTCAAGGAACCAGCTCTTTCCCACCCTGATTCCCAAATCCTCCAGACATTCCCCTCCAACCCCTGTTTGCAGAAGGATGTGGTGGGAGTATGTTCCATGTGGCCAGTAACAGCCTGGCTGTGCTTCTCCCTCAGCTCTCCGGCACCGTCTCTGCCTTGGGCTCCCAGAGTCTCTCTGGGAACAGAATTTTCAGCAGGACATGCAGTGATAGAACAACGGGTGATGGTTTTAAACTAAGAGAGGGGAGATTTAGATGGAAGAAGTTTGTCACAATGAGGGTGGGCAGGCCCTGGCACAGGTTGCCCAGAGAAGCTGTGGCTTGCCCCATCCCTGGGAGTGTCCAAGGATGGATGGGGCTTGGAGCAACCTGGGATAGGGGGAGGGGTCCCTGCCCATGGCAAGGGGTGGGACTGGATGGGCTTTAAGGTTCCTCCCAACCCAAACTATTGTATGATTCTATGGAAGGTGGTCTCACAACTCTGCTGCTAAAAATGTGCCCAAAGACACCACAACCTCCTCCTGGCAGCTGAGCTATGCTTCCAGCTCATCCTTCTGAGGATACCAAGTTCCTTCAAGAGCCTTTGTGATCCCTTGGTCCTCATCCAAAGGTCACAGCTCTCATCAGCTCCTGTTGCAGGACGACCTCTGGCACACCTATGGAAGATGGGCAAGCAGGCAGGAGAGTCAGTGCAATCCCTCACCTGGAGTTACAAACCTTTTGTTGGTAAATACTGACTGCCCTGAAAATCCCACAGTGCTGTGGCTGGGATGTCCATCCCTGGCAGCCTCTCCCGCTGTCAGAGGGTGTGTGGTGTTCAACCCAGAGGGGTTGTGTGCCAGGGAACCCCTGGGCACAGCCACCTCGGAAAAGGGCCTTTTTAATTAACCGTAGGAATAAAGCTGTGGACAGTCCGTAACCATGGTGATGTGGAGCCAGTCCCCGAGGATCCCCAGCCAGCTGGAATATTTGCTGGATGGCAAAGCTTCAGACCAACGTTTAATGGTGTTCGACTCTATTCGGGGAAACAATTACATGCTCCATTTTCAATGTAGTCAGCTGAACAATAGATTAAATGAAGCAATTTAGGCAGAGGCTCCTCTGCTGCTGCCGGGCCCACGGGACTGCTCCTGTGCCGGGCTGGAGCATGTCCTTTGGAGGGCAGGTGTGGGGACAGCCTGGGGTGAGAGTCACCCTCGCAGGGCTGGGACAGGTCCTTGCACTGGTGCTGGTCTCAGCACATCCTCTTAGGCTTCCCTGGGTGGCATGGGCTGTCAGGCAGGTGGCCCAGCCATGCTCATCTCTTCAATCCATGACCAGTGTTGGGTGGTTGGAAGGATGGTGCAAAGGACACCTTTGCTGCCTACTTGCCTTTGCACACCCAGAGTGTGATGTCTCCTCTGCTGGTTTTCTCCCAGGCTGGGTTGGGCTCTCAGTCTCTCCAGGCTGCTGAAACTGACTAAAACCCCAGTTCTGGCATGGCTGAGGGAGCAGGGGGGGCTTCAACCCCCAGAAAAGGTGGCTCAGAGGGGACCTTCTGTCTCTACAACTCCCTGACAGGAGGATGGAGCCAGAGGATGGTCGGGCTCTGCTCCCAGGAAAAAAGTGACAAGAAGAAATGGCCTCAAGTTGTGCCAGGGCAGGTTTAAGTTGAATATTAGGAAATCTCTTCATGAATAGGATTGACCAACCCTGGCACAGACTGCCCAGGGTAGTGGTGGAATCACCATCCCTGGAAGCATCCAAAAAACTTGTGCATGTGGGACTTGGGGACATGCTTTAATGGTGTCCTTGGCAGTGCTGGGGAATGGTTGGACTTGATAATCTTAGAGGGCTTTTCCAACCTCAGTGATTCCATGATTCTATGACACTCTGCTCCTCTCCCCCATCACCCTTTCTCCCCATGACACAGACATGTCTCTGTTTCTCACCTCCCTTTCTCAGAGCTCATCCTTGGGCAGCTCCGTGACCTCCTTTCCCATTCAGGAATAGCCAGTTCCCGCCCAGTGTGTCATAACCATTGCACACAACCCACCTCGCGGACAGCAGACACGCCGGCCAGGGAAATGCCTTTTAAGGCCTGCTGGGATTTAATTAATCACTGCCTTTATTTTATTAGTATAAAAAAATGCAGGTCTCTGAAATATTTTCAAAGATGACATCAGTGTCTTTGGTTGAGTTTGGATTTTACTGTTGTTATTATTGTAGCTATTCAAAGAATGTGAGGAGTAGGGGAGGCTGATGACTCCTTCGCTGCTGCCACGCCTTGCTCGGGCTTGTTTTTCTTTCTCCTTGACCTTGGCACATCCACAGCAGGACAATCCACCCCAACCTTCTACATTATGTCCTTTTTCTCACAGTAATTGGTTGGTTCCCCTGGTGGTTGAGTTTATCACGCCCAATCTGATACTCGGGGCAGACTTTCTCCTCCGCAGTGCTCAGCGAGGTTTGTTTCCCCTCCTTTTCCTCAGCCGGCTGCTCCATCCCAGCTCTTTACCTTTGGGGTTTGTAACCATGGGTAGGTCTGACAGCGAATGGACAAGCCTGCTCTTGCACAATTGCTCCATGAGAACGTTCCTTGGATTCGCCATCAGCATTTCCCTGGCAGTGGAAAGCAGAGGGGCTTTTCTGCCTGTCTCAAGACCTTTTCCAGCCACCTGAGACTGGGAGGACGAGCACATGGAATTGATCACTTTCTAAGTGCCATCATCCAGCGTGGCTCCAAAATCTTGGGTTGTTCCTGAAAATGTAGGAACATTTTCCTGCCAATGACTCAGCTCACATTGAGAATTAATGGAAGAGGGTTATTAGGGTTACTCAAACAGGGGTTACTCAACTGGCTATTTATCCCCATGGGAAGAGCTCTGTCTCCTCACTCACCCTTTTCTGCCTCTTTTGGGAAAGCCAACTCAAGGGCTTATTGCAGGTTCCGGCGTGTTCCATCTTGAAGAGAAAGATTTGCCTTCAGGGCAGGAGGAAACCATCCAAGAGCCTCCTCCTTCTCCTCTTCCTCCTCTGACTCTGCCCTTTCTGCACCTGACCGTGGACCTCTGGCACCACCACACTCCTGTGGCTTGGAAAGGTCCTAGCAGAGAAAGTAAGAAGCAGTTTTTCCTGAGGTTTTACAAATTGCTGCTTCACTTCCCTGGCCTGAGTCCTGCCTGGAAATGGCAGTGGCAAAGGGGTCAAAGGAGCTGCCCAGGGGTGGCTGTGGTGTGACCACCAGCCCTGGAACAGGCCCCTAAGTGCAACCCCACCAAAAATGAGTTTGGTCTCTGCTTCCATCTCTGGAGTTCAGTAGCAGAGGAGAAAAGAGAGAGAAAGGGAAGGGGGAAGAGCCAGGCTGGGCTTGAGAACAAATTGTTTATCTGTATTTTCCACGAAGCATCAGCAGTTCTTTAAAGAGGACAAAACCAGAGGGACCTTCCAGAGAAATCCTTGTAGGGGCTGTGGAGGTATAATTAGTTTCTATATTTGACCAATGTAAAAGTTTATCTTGAAGTCTCCTGTATTTTTTAAATATGACATCAATGTCTTTGGCTTTGCTTTGATTGTCCTTAACGACCAGGTTTTATTATTTTTTTTTTAACTATTGAAAAAAACTCCGAGAATATTTACTCAAGGCATAAAAATACCCCTGAATTCTGATGTCTTTGGCAGAGAAGTGGCGGTCCCGTTGCTTTTGCATGTGATAAATACTCCTGCTGCCATGTTACTCCCACCACAAATTCAGCGATTGTTTAATTTTCATCTCAATTTTTAAAAACCAAAACGTTCAGAGCTGAGTTAATGTTATATTAATTTTTTAAAGCAGCGAGGCAAAGTGGCTCATAACATAAATATTTTACCAACCATTTATAAATATCGTGGCTGCTAAAAAAGAACAACACAGTTGATCATAAAGCTTCGGAGGCTCCGTGCTCGGTGTGAGCAGTGCCAGTGGCAGACGGGCAGGATAGAGGGATCCAGGCTGGGACATCTCAGCAGCAACTTGGACCTGCTGGAAGGTTTTCAGGTCTGGAGTTTTTTTCCAGTTTCTCCCTAATTTTTGTGTCCTGGAGCTGATTGTGGGGGAAAATGTGACGCAGCTGCTCCTGAGTGTGGGGAAATCTGTTCTTGATGTACTCCCATCTCTGTCTGGCCTGGCTCAGTGCTGGACTCTGTTGGCACTGCTGGAATGGCAGGGTGATTGGCACTAAAATAGGGAGGGCAGCACATCTCCTTTCTGGGGTTCTCCAACCCCTACTGGGGACTTGACAAGTTCTTCTCATGTTGATGCTGGACTTCTCTTTGGATCAGCAGTGGCAGCTCCCTCTATGCCATACCCACCCTGGGACCTTCCATACAACCAGTGAGGGGCTGGGGGCATGTGGAGAACTGGCAACCTTGCACAAAATCAAACCAAATCCCTGGTCTTGGAGCGGCTTTGAGACCAGCATTTTGAGCAGGGAAAACCACAGGTGATCAGAGCTTGTCCCGTCCCTCGTGAGAACATGGAGGAGACACAGGAGGGACAGGGACTTTCTAAAATTCACTTTCAAACAAGTGAAAACATCATTAACCAAACATGTGGTCTTTTGTGGGGCAGATAATTGTCCTTTCAGATGGTAACAGGGAGGAAGTACAACAAGGTATGGCTTTTTTCTCTTCAGAGCAGAAACAGTAATTCCCTAAGTACAACTTGGGATGGTTTCCAAAGGGTTGGGAAGTGACAGCAATAAAACTAGACAGGTAATTTTGAGAGCAGGAATGGAATGCAATGGCCACAAGCCCACATGGACCTGGCCATGCACCCAAATCCTGCCTCATGAGGGACAGGGTCCAGGGTGGGAACTGGTAATGGGAAAGGGGATGGGGTCTGATGGGATAGGGTGGGATAGAATGGGGCAGGATGGAATGAGATGGGATGGGATGGTATGGAGTGAAACAGGAAGCCTCTTCACCAGGCTGACTTCTGGGTGGGCCTGTGGAAATGGTGGGAGGTGTGGAATGTGCAAGGGAGGCAGGAGCACAGCAGAGGGAATGGGACAGAGCCTTTAGAGTTTGACTCTCTGGATCAAAAACACCAAACCCCTGTCCCTGACCCTTGGATTGCTTTCCTTGAGCTGAAGGTTGAGCTGATAATTCTCTCCCTTAGGAAATGCCACCAGGGAGGCAGAGCTATTTCCTTCTCAGATTGGGGGGGGTTTATGGCTGTTTGCACAATTCCCAGATCGTTTCGACTGGGAGCCAGCCAGGAAGAGATCCCCACCTTTCTGGGAACACATGGGAAAAGCAATCACACGGACATCACCTTCCCTTCCCGCCTGTTGCCCCACAGACAGCTCCTGCCTGTGGGGAGCTGCTTTTACCCAGGGCAATCGGGGCAAGCTTCCCTGCCTTTCATTCCCATCCCTCCTTCTGCAGGCATTCCATGGGATATCTCCCTTCCCAGGCTTGTCAGTGCTGTGCCTTCGCCATCCCTGGGTTCACATGGACAGTCTGGCACAGAAAAAGTTGGAGGAGCCATTCTGGTTCCCGACCATTGGCCGCGGTGGAGGCGGCGGCGGGAGGAAGATGTCAGCCCCTGGTGGGAAGCACCACCAGTGTGGTCGGCTGTATCCAGGCATCCCGGGATGTAAACACCAAACACATGCAGGGTTGTCAGAGGAGATGGGATGAAATGAATAATGTTGGCTTGGTGCCAGGTTCCCTGTGGCACACGGTGTTTGGGGTCTGGTGGAGTGTTTTGGGGGCTACAGGGAATGCTTGGGGGATTTGGGGAAGGACTAGGAAATGTGCTTTGGGTCACTCAGGTCCCCCAACGTTGCCAGGGGGTTCTCCACTAGGAATAAGGACCCCTGCAAAGCTTCCTGCCAGCATGCTGACAGCCCTCTGGCTCCTCCCGGAATGTGGCAGCAGCTCCATCCCAAGCAGCTGGAGCAGGACCGGGTTTCTGTGCCCCAACAATAGCAGAGCATGGGCCAGCTCACGGGCCCTGAGGCGCTTTGCCACCCCCTGTGCCTGGACATGCCAGGGACACTGGGACACGACTCCAAGCCTGGATGTTTCCTCCCCGCCTCCCTCCTCCCCTCCTGTCTCCCTGGCCTGTCTTGTCTCCATTCGATGCTCCAGCGAGTATTAATAGAGTTGCAAAGTCTGACGTCTCAAAGGAATCCCCTGTTGGGAAGAAGCTGCTCTGGGGGCTGGCAATGGGATGGCTCATCCCTTCCACCACAGCACTCCCAGGCTGCTCCCGGCACAGGCCCTGGGCTTCACAGGGCTCCTGAATTTAACCCCAAATTACAGGGGTTTGGGGGTGCACCGCATCCGCCCATTTAAGCATTTAATGGGGTTTTACTCTGGGTATTTTTACAACTTTAATGCACTTAGCACTAATTTGAGGAAGTTTAATGCAAAACACATAAATGTTGGATGGGAGACGGCCGAGGTGTTTTACAGCCTCTGGGAATTACACAAAGTATGTGGGGCTCGTTTCGGCTTCTGATATCACTCAGCACAAAATTACCTTTGGCTGGCTGGGTGCCAGGGCTGCGGCAGGCGGGTGTGATGGATGGAATGGCACTCTCTGAGCGGTGACCAGGGCCATATATAAACCCAGGGCCCAGGCAAGGGCTCAAAGCCTCGTTAATGCCTTCCCTAATCTGGCAGGATCAGATTTGCCCTGCGCACTCAGAGCCGCTCCGACTCATATCCTCTGGTTTGTGTGGTCGCCTCAGTACGTGTTGTGGGGAAAGTGGAGATGTCTTTGGTGCAAAGAAAACACCCTGGGGGGCCAGGAGGGAGGAACCCACCAGGAAAACCGAGTGGGACGTGATGGGGCAGGGATCAGCTGAGCCAGCACTGCGTCTCTGCCCATCCCTTCACACCTATTCCATCTCCATTCCATTCCTCTGCACCCCATGCTATGCAGGATGGAAATGGCTGTTTTCCCTCATCTGTGAGTACATGGCAGCGTCTCCTGTGGTGTGAGGGATTGCTCCACTGTGAAAGCCAAAAGGAGCCAGGCTCAGGCCAGTGTTAGGACAAACTGGTTGGGTCCTGGGTGAAGTGAGCCTGGAGCCACAGGAGGACTGAAAGGGATGAAGGACATACAAAAGCCTGGGGCAGGAGAATGGACCCACAGCTGACCACGTCCTTTGGACAAGCTTAGAAGGAGTGTTGAAAACTTGCAGACTCTTTGGAGAAAAGAATATGGCCACGGGTTTGAGCCCATGGTCTCTGAAATAGGCCTCATTTAAATCAAACACCCTGGGAACCTCACGGTCAAGCAAGAGGGAAAAGGGATGTCTCAGAAAAAGGGGCTCCCAGCAAGGACCCTGATGGATGCTCAGGCAGGGATGTGGAGATGAGGTGCTGTCTGGGCCATGCTCTGAGAGCAGACACTTGCAGCAGCAGCAGCTCATGCCATGGACGCTCCTGCATTCTTGGGAAGGAGAGGACCTTCAGCCCTTTCCCCATGCAGGAGGGATCCCCAGCTCCTGCATGTGCTCTAGCCCAGCCTCTGGATCCAGGAGCTGAAAGAACACCCCGCACAGCTCACCCTGGGCACAGACAATTAGCACAGTAAGTACCACCTACAACCAAGTGAGAAACCACGCCCGAAAAAATTGGTTTCTCGGTTAGTCCTGTAATTTTGCAAATGAGGAGCTTGTCCTTGGAATGAGCAGGCTCTCCCTCCTCCAGCTGATCCCAAGGAAGCTGTTATGGCTTAGGTGTTATGGTTAGGAAGGCTTGTGTGCTCTCCCTGTCTCAGATTCACTTGCTATGAGTCAGAAAAATCTTCTCCCAACCCTGTCCTTCAGGTAACTGCTGTGAACAGTGCTTACCACGCATTAACTAACCAAGTCATGTCCAACTGGTCTGTAGTGCTGCTTCCAGAAGTCAGGATGAGCTAAGAGCCAAAGACATTACATGCCTTAGCCAGGGCCAGCAGCAAAGCCAGGTGGGTCACTCGGGCCACCAATTCACAGCCCTGTGCTTCTTCTAGGGAGATGCGGCAGCTCTCACTGCAAAGGCTGGGAAAGATCCAAGGTGGGATGAAGCCTGGGAAGCAGTAGGAGACTGCTCAGGGTCTCTGAAAGCCAGTGCTGAGTTTGGGCCAGGGTGCAGGAGGAGGAAGTTTGGGGTTAGAGTAAATTAATGCCAGTGTGATACCTCATTGCACCCTCCCACCTGCACCGCTGCTGTTTGGGACTCCCTGGTGGAAAGGGTGGGCACAGCTGGAGATCCTTGTGATCCCAGCAGTTCACCAGGGATAAGGAGATGGGATGGGTTGGCATGGCATGAGTTATACACCAACACCACCTCTCTGTCTCTGTCACTTGTCACAGAAGCTATCCCAGCTGGATCCCTGGTACTTATGCTGCCCCTGACATTGCATCAAGCGTTTCCCACCTTTCTTTTTGCTCCAGGTCAAACCTGCTGCTTTATCATAATAGGCCAAGGGGCAAATCAGCCCCACATCTCTGGTGTAGCAGTTGTGATCTGTTGTCCTCACACAGCCTGGTTAATCTAGTTATCCTATAACTAAACAGCTTATCTGTTCCTGGAGTGCAGCCAGGAACTTCTGCTTCCTCAGCACACATCCCCGGACAAGAGCCATGGACTGTGCAGTGACCCCAGCAGCACAACTTGTCTGAGTGGTCCCACACTGATTTCCATCAAGACACATCTCAGACAAGCAGGGTGACTTCCCTGTTCCCGGACAGCCCTGCCAAATTCCACCAGAGCAGCCAACCTCACCATGCACAGTGACCTGTTGCCCATCAGGACTGCTGTCTCAGCTTCCATCCCTGCTCCTCATCTCCACAAGGACTCCTGGCAGGCCCTAGAATCTTTCCTGCAGGCAGGATTTGCTCCCTTTCCCAGTGCAAGGAGAGGAATGTGGAGCTCCAGCAGCACCTGGTACCTTGGACAAACTCTTCAGCCCCTGGTTATGCAGTGCACTGTAAAAGCCACTTCTCCTTGGAGAAGATTTTAAGGCCCTTGTACTGGGCTACGTTCTCCCCAGGGAATTCCCTCATAGCCCTGGTAATCCTTCCTTTAAGTTTTTGCCTTTTATTCTGTTGTCTCATTTAATTACTTAAAAACCATCCCAAAATGAAATTACATCGAATAAATTCACGCTCCCAGAAGAGCCCCAAGAAGCTGCAGGAAATTCAGAGGGAATACAGACCATGTCTCTGAGATGCTCCAGGGGCTTTGGCAGGAGATGACCAGGAGTCTCAGTGCTCATGTTCCATTTCTTCCTTCCTGTCTCATTTATGGTCCCCAGGCAAGGACCTGTGTGTGGGCTGTGCTCTCCATGGGGCTGCCTGGCAGTGGGGTCCCTGCTTTCCAATCCCTCCTGCTTAGAGAGCCCACCCCAGCCAGGCACTGCCAGGCAGACACACACCTTGACAATCCCTGTGCCAAGTACAAGGAATGATGCAGACACATCCCCCCCGTGGCTGGCAGACAGCTACAGATCGCTGTGACTGAGCTGAATGTTAAACCAGCCAGCCTCTGGGATGGAGGGGCTGCAGGCTTGGCCTCCATACCACAGACCCAGCTCTACTGGTGTCACTGGGGCAGAGGAAAACCAGTAAAGCTCCAGTAAAATCAGAACAGCGGGCTCAGCTCAGTGCCCAGTGAGGGCAGTGGATGCTCCATCCCACTCCCAGCCCTGCTCCTGCCTTCCCATGCCACCTGCATATGAATGAAGGGAAAATAGGACATCAGTTGCTGTGGTCAGAGATGGAAATGGTTGTTCAGATGGGCTGGGAGGGCCCCCAGGTGCTGGTTACTCAAACCTCAGGTGAGCAAAATGCTAATTGGAAGGGCCCAAAATTCCAGCCCTGCTCACTGCTGCTGGGACACTGCTGGGACACTGCTGGGACACGTGTGACAGGAGGGAACCAGCCACCAAGTGTGTCTCCCCACCATCCCCTGGGACATGGTGCCAAGTTGGGAAAGCCCTTCCCTGCTGACAGGTATTGCTCCCATGGCACAAAGGCAGGGAGCAGGGGTCAAAGCCAGCACAGAGGGACAGGACCCAGCCAGGAGAGGGATGGGACAATCAATACAGGATGTGACACCATGGACCCTGACCCAGCTGTTGCTCAAACACAAATCAGGCCACCAGTCCTTCCTCAGCATTCCCATGACACACCAGGCTCAAGGTCAGGTTCACAACAAAGGTGCAGCCAGGAAGCCCTGACACCTCTTTGTTCACTCCCTGGGAGAGGATGAAGTTTAAATCTAGAAATTTCACCTGAACATAAAATTGAAAAAAATTGTCATTTAATAAATAAAGACATTATCTTAAATAAAAAAAAAAAAAAAAAAAAAAAAAAAAAAAAATCCCTCACAAAACTTGGAAAGTATTTTTTGAAGCATTTTGATTTGATTTTGATGTTTCAACTAAGAGGAAAAATACTAAAACTGGAATGGAACCCTCAGACTTTGCAGTATGTTTTCATAATTATTCACAAAGCACATTGATGAAATATATATGTTTCCACAAAGCCCTTCTAGCGTGTGGAATCAGCATTTCCTGGTGACAGCATTCCACTGGAAAGTGTTTGGTCATCTCTCAAAAATGCTTGTGCTCCTCAGAGATGCTCATACCCACCCTGTCCACCCTGCCCCCCCATCCGTGGAGCACCCCCAGAGCTGCTCTGCCCCAGCTCTGGGGAGGGCATTGGCTGGGGGGGATGGAAATAGCAGAGAAGCTTGAGATAAAAATTTCCCTAATATTTTAGTAATTTTAAGTTTTCCAGCAGAAGGCTGGGGGCTGTGCCCAGGCTGGGGAGTCCTTGCCTTGCCCAGCCACTCACACTCAGGCTCTCCCAGGACTCCAGTGCTCTGTCAGGAGCCCATCACACCTTCCATCAGATCAGGAGGTTCCTTGGGCCATGTTTGCACAGGCTGGGGCAGGAATGTGTCTCCCCCACTGCGTAGGCAGCAGCCAGGGAGGGTTGCCAGGGTGTCAGAACCCTCCCTGCTCCTTGCTCCAGGCGGGCACCTTTGCAGAGAGGTGCCCCATCCATAAGCATACCTTGGAGTGGGGCAGCAGCTGTCAATGCCACCTCCACAGTTTCATCAGCTCAGGCAGGGATTGGGAGCTTTTTGGGGTGAGCTCAAAGATGCCCCAACATTTTCTTTCCCTTTGGAGTCTTCTCAGCCTCTTTACCTGGAGCATTGCTGGGTTTGGGATGCTTTTTACGTGCTCTGATGGAGGGTTGCTGCAGTGCAGTCCAGGTGTTTGGCTCCCTGTGCTGCTTTCAGGCTGCTGAGGGGATGGGGGGG
>VXBX01002375.1:177001-210889 GCA_013400415.1 Scytalopus superciliaris | reverse complement strand
CTCCTCCTCCTCCTCCTCCTCCTCTCCCAGCCCCTCGTGGTGCCAAGCTGTTCATGTGTAAGTTGAACATCTTGGGCAGGACGCAAGCTCCGAGTCCTGCCCAGTTTCGCAGTGGCCCCCCCTGTCCCCACCCCCCATGGTGTCACATTCTCCCTCCTGCCTGTGCCACGCTGGGTGGCAGAGCCGGGCTGGCATCGCCGCCGCCGCGCGAACGCGACAGATGGAAGCGAGGAAGGCTCCGCCTGTGCCAGGGTGAAAATGGCTCAGCTGCAAATGAATATTTCCAGAAACCTCTTCTTCCTTGGTTTATAATTATGAGCAGATTTTCTTGTGGATAAAAGGGAGGCTGGTTTCAAAAAAGAACTGACCCTGTGTGGGAAGAACTGATTCTTCTTGGAAAAAATATGGTGCCTTGAGCAAGTTTAACTCTTCTGCTTCCTCCAGGCAGGAGGAATGCTGCATCCAAATTCCCATCAGCCAGCTCCAAGCCTGAGGCTTGGCACCAGCAAGCTCCCAGTGCAGGAACTGGACTCTGTTTTAAAACTCCTTGCAGCCTGTGTGAGGGGGGCTGTGTTCCCATGTGAAGTCCCTCCTTGGAGGCTCCTGGAGCACCCATGGCAAGCAGGACCCCACACATGAAGGTGTCTGGCATTGTGACTTGGAGGCACTGGAGGGAGGTGGGAGGTGAAGGCCTTGCCTGGTGATGGCTGTGAGTGGCCCTGCTCCACACCTGAGGGGCTAATCCTGCCCCCATGGCTACGTGATGCACTCTGGGGCTATTCCATGGGGAATTTCTGCTGGGGAGAGCACTCTGGGTTTGATTTGGTGTATTTAAATCCAAAGTGTTATTCTCTGGAAGGTGGCTGGTGCTGCCCAGTGCATGCTGGAGTGAGCACTGGACCCCATCCCACATGTGGGTGCCTCTGCCTGCATTTACTCCCCGGGGAGGGATGAGGAGGCAGCTGGGGATGAGCTGAGTGATGTCCATGGTCACAACACACAACGTCCCTGATCCCATCACACAATGTCCATCCCATCCCATCCCATCCCATCCCATCCCATCCCATCCCATCCCATCCCATCCCATCCCATCCCATCCCATCCCATCCCATCCCTCTGCTCTGCAGAGCATCCACACTGTGTTGTGACTTCAGCAGCATTTGAGTGCTGGGAGACAGGATCCCCTTCCCGGTACCAAAACCACCTCTGATATGTCAGAAACGACACGGAAAATTTGTGCGACAGACAAGAGCGGCAAAGGGGTCCTTGGAAGTTTTCCCCAGCGTGAGAGAAGCTCTTGAAGTTGATTCATATAACAGCCACCTTATTAGAGAGCGTCTCGGCGAACTTTGAACAGCTCTCGATATGGAAACAAATCTGCCTCTATAGCAGCAGTTTTCTGTGTTTCTTTTGATAACGATAATGATCTTACATTTCTGTACTGCCTTTCATCTTCCTGGATCTTAATGAGCTTTACAGACAAATGTGCAAGCGATGCGGGCAGCTCTGCTCTCGCGGCGGTGCCAGGAGTGGATGTGGCAGGTGTCTGCGCAGCCACCGCAAAGCAGCCGGAGCGGGAGGGAGCGGGGCTTGTTTTGATTTCTCGTTATTTATTGAAAATGCAGGCAGCATTTTAGAGGAGCGGAATTTGGCAGGCTCCAATTTGGCCAGGACAACAAAGTTTTCTCTCTGTCTTTCCTTTTGGAGCCGTTTCTCTCCTCAATACATATTTCCCCCGTGTCAGTGCCAGGGAAGGGATCGCTTCCCAGCGGCTGGAGATGCTGCCTGGCGTGGAGGCGGACAGCTCCAGGGCTCTGCTAAGTGTTTAATGTGCTTTAGAGGGAGGCTAACGATGCCAAGAGGAGAGAGATGTGCCAGAATAGCCGATGGCCCATGCCCACAGTGCCCAGCTGGGCTTGGACCGAGGTGCTGCATCCATCACAGCCTCTGCCTGGAGTTCTGCTCCCATTTTTTCTCCCTGACACCCCAAACGATGTGGTGGGGTGAAATCTGCTCCCTCATGCACAGCCTCTGTCCTAGCAGGGCATTTCCAGCAACTGTTGTGTTCAAGGGTAGAGGCATTACCTTGAAAGCTGGGTTCTGTGTCCCCAGAGTCTCATCTGTTCCCAGTCCATCAGGCCAAATTTAGCGTTGCCATGAGGAGTGGTGGTCCCTGAGCAGAGCACATACCCTCCCCATCCATCCAGGGCACCACTTATTCCTCCCCATAGCAACTAGTTGAGGAGCCATCCTAGAACAGAGAGGGAAAGGCAGGAGCTGGGAGCATCTGAAATGCCCCTGGGTTCATGTTTGAGCCAATGTGCTGCCTAACGATGCCAGGCCAAGGAGAAAACTATTGTTGCTCAGGTGTTGCTGGAGGCTCCCACCCTGCCCATCCATGAGTCTGGTCTCCTCCTCCTCGTTAGAGCATTCTTCACTAGGAAATAGGCTGACCCCCCACCTCAGCACCCACCCACCTACCCAGGGCTGTGTCTGGGTGCACAGTCCCCCTCCTGGGGACATCCCGCCTTGGTCAGGTTGTGCCCTTTGGTTCACAAATTCTTTCAACCCTTTGGGGTTTCTGTGGAAGCAAATTCCTTTTCTCTCCTCTGTTTCTCTTCCTCTCAAGCTGACCTCTCCAGAGAGCCCTTTTATCCTCCTGTATCTCCATTTCCACCTCGTTTTTTTTTGGGGGGGCTGTGGTTGCATTAACCCTTCCTTTGCTGTTTGCAGTTTGTAAAAATGATGCTGGCTCAGGATATTTGATTTTAAAAGCAAACCCCTGTGGCTGCCTCAGCAAAATAGTGCCACATCCCTGCTGGGGTGCCCACAGGTGACTGATGTGGGCTATCTCAGCCCAGAAGTTTTGCTCTCATGTTCACTCCTGAGGTTTCAATTCACTGCAGAGCAGGGAATTTAGAAATGGGTTTGAATTCAGAAGCAGAGTGTGATACCTCTGGGCATTGTGGCAGCACTCAGAGCAGTGGGAGCCCAGAGATGCCATGGGGTGCCTCCAACAATGGCTCTTGCTGCTATTCCAGATGGGTTCTGCTCCTCTGCCCCAGTTTAGCACTGTCTGGAGGCGTCCCGGCTGCTGGTGGGACTGGTGCCCAGTTGGGTGCTCCTGCCTGCCCTGCACCCCCTGGCTGGGAGCACCGTGCTTCCCCTCCCCGGAGCGCTGATCCCGGCACTGCACTGCTTCCCATATTTCTGGCAGTAAAGCTGTAATCTCCCTCGGTCCTCAGAAAGCTCCGGGAGAGATTGATGGGAGCCCAGGTCAGCCATTAGTGACCGCTGCATAAATCACCCTTATTAGCCCCGCTGCCTTGGCAGGGAGAGCTGATTACGGACCCGCACGGCTGGGAAGCATTACGGGATCCTGGCTGCATACCTGGGACAGCTGAGGGTCCCTGCTGTGCCAGCACCTTATCTGCCCAAGGGTGCGCTGCATTCTCCTTCTGGCCCTTCTTTTTGTGGTCTGTAAGTTTTTATCCCTTCCCTGAACCCCGTGGTGGTGTTTAATCAATCCCAGAGTGGGCTTGGGCTGGTACTGAGATGCTGAACGTGAGCAAAGGGATGTGGAGGTGGCACATGGGAGAGGCCAACAGGGAGAGAAGGGCCCATGGGGAGATGAGCTAAATGTTCATTTGTTCTAATAAAAATTCATCAGTAAAGCTGATTGACAGCAAAGGACACAAACACTGACTCCCCTGAATGCTGATGTGTGATGGGAATGCTGGAGTGGTTATTGGGCGAGTGCCTGTGGATTTGGGAATTGTCCAGTCCAAGACTGTCAGGCTGATTTGACTGTTCATTTGTCATTTGGTGTGGCTACTAAGGAAGAATTCTTTTACACTGAGAGTGGGCAGGCCCTGGCACAGGTTGCCCAGAGAAGCTGTGGCTGCCCCATCCCTGGAAGAATTCAAGGCCAGGTTGGACGGGGCTTGGAGCAACCTGGTATAGCAGAAAGTGTCCCTGCCCATGGCAAGGGGTGGAACAAGATGAGCCTTAATGTCTCTTCCCACCCAAACCATTCTGGGTTTCTACTGTGGAAAGAGCCATTGTGACTCTACAGCTTCTATGGGATTCCCGTGTTTGCAGCCTCTGCCTCACCCTGAATAATGGGCAGTGGCATAAAATGAAGGCGTTTGCAGGTAGTTTTGGATCATCAAAGTCTAACTCTTGGTGCAGTGGCCTTGGCTCTCTGCTTGTTTACATGGAGATGATTGATGCTGCTACATTTGTGTTTGGAGCACTGCAGGGAAAGCTGAAACCTCTCCAAACTTGTTTTTCTCTGAGAATTGGAAAAGATAAAAAATCAGAAGAAGAAAAGCTAACAAAAAAGACAAACAAAACCAGATTGGGGATGTTTTTATTCATGTCAGCTTCCATGAAGCTCCTCTCTCCTCCTGTTTCTTCACTCACCCAACATGAGCATCCCTCAGGGGGGAATCGGCTGTCGGAAGTTGGGGTGCAATGAGGGGGTGTCTGGTTACAGCCCTGGGCTCAGGAGACAAGCCTGGAGCTGAGGACTGGCTCTGTCTTTCCTCTCTTCAGCTACAGCACAAGGTCTGCAGTGCCAGAGTTGGGTTAAATGTCCAATTAGTCTCTTGCACTTCGCATTAATCGCTGTTGTTTGTTGCTGAGTGAGAGCCAGTGGGATCCATTAGCTCCTCTTCCTCCTGGGCTGGCCAGCTGGCTTGGGCTGGCTCCAGGTACGACTTGGGGTCTGCCACTGTGGAGAAATGTGGCCTGGTGTCCCTTGGGAAGCTGTGTGCTGCCTTCGCTGCCTCGAGGTCATCCATCACCCCATTTTTTGGCTGGAGGAGACTCAAAGGGAATGGCTGGGACAGAACAGCAAAAGCCTGATGGCCTTTCACAGTGCGGCAACTCGCAGGCAGGGATGTAAAGATTAATGTGGAAATATAATTAATAACCCAAGAAAAAGCCACCAAACGAGGCTCAAGGGGTGAGAGGCTTTACAGGTGTTGGGTGTGAGCTCACACCTCATCCCGCACAGGGAGGAGTGGGCTGGGTGATGACCATCTCACAGCTGGTGGGTGCATCCTCTCTGCTCCAGCCTGCGTGTCCCCTCGGCTCCCTGGGAGGTGAGAAGGAGCTGAACCTGCCTTTGCTCACCTCTGGAAGAGCAGCATCCAGCACCTCTTGCAGCTTTCTTGGCAGGGAGAAGAACAAGTGCAAGGGTGTTTTCTTGGCTCTTCATCCTCACTGGCATTGGAGCAGTGCTGTGAGTCACACAGTTCCAGAGGGAACAGATGTATACACTGAGGCTGGGCTGAATTTAGACAAATTCCTTAGACCCCGAGAGCAGAGAAGTCCCTCTGCTTTGGGCTTTGTGGTCAGTGTCCGTGTCAAGCACTAGAGATGACCCAAAGGCACATGAGCCTTGTCCACCCCAGATGTGCTCATAATATGAGCAATATGGCCTCATAATACAGTGGTGGTGCTGGGTTGATGGTTGGACTTGATGATCTTAAAGGTCTTTTCCAACCTTAATGATTCTATGATTTATAATTCCATGATTTATAATACCCCTCTCCCCACACTTTCAGGGCCACCTGGTTAAAAAAAGCTGCTTTTAATCTAAGACGATCCCATCTCCTCCAACAGCAGGCAAATGTCATTGTCCCTGTTTTACAGGCAGAGGGGACACTGGGCCTGTGGAGAGTCAATGTCAAAGCCAGGGTTACACCTCGAGAGCCAGCCCGTCCTCCCCTCCCCACTGCATCTATTTCTCTCGAAGCAACATCCACCCTGTGTGAGACCGGGGCTATAAAGAACAAATAAAATGCTGTGCAAGCCAAAGGAAACGTCATCATTTAAAAACATGCACAAGGTTAAGAGGCACGGGGAGGACACAGTGTGTGTGGATGGATGGCAGGAGAGCCAGCGGATAGGACCCGAAGGGCTGCAGAGCAGCACTAGCACAATCAGCAGTGCACAAGGCACAGGAAAATGTGGCGCCTCAGCTGCTTAAAGCCCGTCCCAGGTGGGTGGCCAGGGATGCAGAGCCGCTCTGCATCCCACTGTTCCCGAGGGAACGACTGATGGATTGGTTTTTGCAGCACCAGCCGTGGCCCTGCAGAGTCATCCCAAGCAATTAGCTGGGAGTGATGCTCTGCTGGCAGTGACAGCTCCCTCTGACTGCTCCCACCGCCCCGGTGTGCGGAGCAGCCCCAGCTGGAGGGGCGGGTCCGGCAGCACTCGGATGCTCCCGGGGCTCTGAGTCTCCTGCAGGGATTTTTGGAGCGTTTAGAGCCGTTTGCTCTCCCAGCCCCGCAGGCAGGGCCTGGGGCGTGTTGCCTTCCCAAATTAGGCCACTGTCAGGTTTGTCGGCTGAGGTTTCATTTAATTTTCTTCATCGCCTCGCTCCCGGCAGGCCCATGTGGATACCCAGGCTGGGATGCAAAGAGCCTGGGCAGACCCTGGTCAGGCTCCCTGCTGAGCTGTTAACACTGATTTGCCATGAATATTCAGGAGTGTGAGAGGCATCCAGGATGCTCTTGCAGTCCAGGCTCACACTGGATCTAGACGCAAACCTGAGCTCTGCCATTGGCTTCTCATGGCTACTTGGGCAAACCAACCTTTGGCTTCCTCAGATAAATCTTTTAATATCCCTGATATATAATAGCTGAGTGTCTGGATGAGTAATGGGAGAATGCTCATCCAGTGAGGGAGAAATCACAGAATCATGGAATGGTTTAAGTTGGAAGGGACTTTAAAGACCATCCTGTTCCACCCCCCTGCCATGGGCAGGAATACCTTCCACCATGCCGGGTTGCTCCAACCCCATCCAACCTGCCCTTGGACACTCCCAGGGATCCAGGGGCAGCCACAGCTTCTCTGGGCAAACCTGTGCCAGGGCCTGCCCACCCTCACAGCCAAGAATTTTTTTCCCAATATTCCATCTAACCCTGCCCTTTGGCAGTGGGAAGCCATTCCCCTTTGTCCTGTCACTCCCTGCCCTTGCCCAAAGTCCTTCTCCAGGGCAGGTGGTAGGAACTGGCTCAGGAAATGTTCCATTACCAACAGTATTTATATCCAATGGGATTAGGAAGGGAAGGATACATAGTTGTTCAGCACTAATCCTGACTGGAGTTGGGTGTCCCTAATGAAGCCCCCCAGAGACAACACTGCCCTTCAGCACAGGGGTGTCAGCCCTAACCCCTGCTCAGGCAGCTGCTGCTGCCTCTGCTCCCAGACCCTCTGTTTCTGGCCAGAAGGGAGACCTGGGAGCAGGGAAGGTCCCGAGCAGTGATTGATGAGTTTTTCTCCCCAGCCTGTCATTCCCTGGCTGTCTGCTCCATCACAGCCCAGCCAGCCCTGGTTTCCCACCTCGGCCCTGCTCCCAGCACATGGGAACAGCTGGATGAAACCAAATTTTCACTTGCCTTTGAAGAGCCAGCAGGTCCCGTAGCCAGGAAAAACATTTACTGACAAAATAGTAATAGATCTGTTTCCCTTTCATCAGGGGGAGGAAAGCAGCACTGATGTTGACGTTTCTTGCCCGAAATTCAGGAATCGCTGTCATTAAAATGAGAGCCCAGTGTGTTTGCAGCCTGGCTGGGCATCTGACATCCATCAGCCCCCTGGAAGCAGCCCAGGGCTCGTGGGGACGGCCTTTGGCTTCCCTGGCTCTGGTGGGCCTGGAATGGTTGTTTCTCTGAAACCAGTGCTTCTGTTTAGTGGTTTTCCTTTAGTGAAAGAGATTTTCCTGCCACAAGGATGTCCTTGTGGAGGAATTGCTGCTGGGCCTGGTCTCTGAATCACTCAGAACTGGTCTGTCCTCAGAGGCTTGGCAGCATGAGCTCCTGAGCTCAGCCTTTCTGGGGCAGCTGGGTCCTGCCCTAGCCTGAGATTCACCTCAGGAACTCACCCAGCATGTGTGGGCTCTTCCCTCGCCAGAGCCATGTCCTGACTGGAGATGGACTTCCACCAAAACCTGCTCTTGGCTCCTGCTTGTTCTCTCCAAAGGCACTGGAGATTCTCTTGCAGCCAGGCTGGGGTGGCACAGGCTCTGGGGAGTGATGGGGGAGAGGGGCTTTCACATGAACCCATGGGAGCTGCAAACCAGAACATCCCAATCCATCGCTTTCCTCTGGGAGGGAACACCCAGGCTCTGTGTTGTCTGATGATACAGGCTCCACTCCCAGCCTCAGGAAGAATTCCAGAATCATTAAGGCTGGAAAAGCCCACCCTGTGCCCAGTGTCCACCTTGTCACCCAACCTTGAGTGCCACATCCAGGTGTTCCTTGGACACCTCCAGGGGTGGGGACTCAACATCCCCCTGGGCAGTGCAGAAGTTCCTACATTCCACTAAATCATCCTCTCTGCCCTCTCCCTGTCCACACATGGATGCACAGACACACTGACCTTCTTTTAGGTGAAGTTAGGCATTATGCCCATTGCTATTCCTGCTGAGCAAGATTCCTGGCTCTGCTCCTGCTGGCCTTAAACCACCCTGCTCCCCTTCCTGCTGGGCCTGGGGTCAGCTGAGCCCCGGGCTGGGAGGGCCAGCAGGTTCCCCAGCCGTGGTGGGAAAGGGCTTGGGGAGTATCCCGTGGTTTGGATGACGTCCGTCTGTCTGCCTGCCTCGCTCCAGGCCCCCGTGCCGCCGGAGGAGCGGCTGCACCTCTCCAAGCACACTGACTCAGGCATGGTTGTCATCTCCAGCAGCCACTGGGCACTGGCAGGGGAAGTGGATTTCAACGCTCATTAATCCCTGGCCAGATTTGCCTCCCACCCTCAGCTGGTTTTTCCAGGAGCCTCATCCAAATGTAATCTCGTTGCTGGGTTTGCAGTGGTTTGGCAATGACTTACAACCTCCTTGTTCCCTGGGCTCCCTCCCTTTGCCCACTCCTTGCCCTTTCATTTGTCAGAGCTTCCCTACGTCCTTTATTTTTCTCCTTCTCTGGTTTTCCTGTGTTTCTATGAGCCCAGGAACACTGGAAGGGAAATTGGCTTCTTTCCCATTCCTGACCCTGCTGTGCAGAGATGGGGGATGAGCACGCTGCTCATCCCTGCTGCAGCTCAGAGGAGGAGGAGGAGGAGACCCAAAACCCAACCCAGAAAGCCTTGTGTGCATCTCCCAGGGTGCAGCCCCTCTGGCATCACTCCCCCATGGAATGCAGCCTTGCCTCCACTCCATGTGAGTGCTCCAGTGCTGTTGGCTCTGCTGGCCTGTCCTGCCAGGTCTTGTTCAGCTGTGGAGAAACCCTGCACTGCAGGGCAATGTCCAGATTCCTGAGGTGCAGGAAAAATTCCTCTCCACCCTAAACTGAGGGAATATTTTGGCTGGATCTTAGTCTGGATTAAGGCATGGGCTGGAAATGAGGACAAAGCCAGGTTCAGGTAACTCTGGGCAAACAGTGTCTTGATTTCCACGGGAGAAATTCCTTCTTTCAGGCAAAGTGGATTTTCCCTTCTCTGGCATTGCCCTATTTGTTGACCAGACACAGCAAACAAAGAGGATTAGAAAATGGGGTGTTGGAATGCAGAGTGCAGCAGGAATGATCAGTTGGCATCACAGCTGGGGAGACATGGAGAGCAAGGAGAATATTTCCAATGAGTCAAATGCCCTTCCCTTGCCCCAGGCTAAAAGCAAGGGAGCTTGGCAAATTTAAAAGTAAAGGATAGGGAGGGAGCACCCACAAACTGAAACAGAGTATTTACTGCTTGCTTTAGGTGGTGGCATTTTTCCTCTGTCCTCCTTTCCTTTCCAGAGAAGAACTAATCTTAGGATAAGTCCAAAGGTTTTGTGCTAAAAATGCCTTGTTCAGTCAAGTCTGGTCTTAGCCCAAAATTGCAAATAGTTTCCATCACCCTGGAACTGCTGTTTCCAGTCAGAAGGTTTTCACTCCGCTTACACACAGTCCTCAAACTGGTTAAAGGAAGAAATTCCCCCCCTCTTCCCTGTGCATCCCAGTGCATTCACACTCCCTGGAAAAGCTGAAGAGTGCCTGTTTTTCAGCAAGCCTGCCTCGTTTAGACAATGAATTCTGGGAAGTGCCATGGCATGTGTTCTGCAGAAACTCTGAGTGAATGACCACAATATTCCCTCTGGCTCCGTGCTCTGTGAAGCCATTGTTTGGGATGTGTTGCAGGGGTGTTTGGCTTGGCCCAGCGTGTCATCCTCTCTCCGGGCTTTGAATAGACTCTGCTGGAGAAAATGACTGGAATAAGTCTGTTCTCCATTTGCTTTTGGCATTAATGTTTTTGTTTGTTTGTTTATTTCTTTGGGATTATTTTAAGGACCTTGAGGTCCCACAGCTTGAGAAGAAGGACCTACATGTGCTGCACGGCTGTTCCCTTGCCAACAGCTCCAATGGCAGAGGATGGGGGAAGGTCAGGTCCCCCCTGGATGTGCTGCTCCCCCGTGCCCTGGGGGACTGAGGGCCCTCAGCACCTCTGAGTGAACGATGTTTGCTGCAGCCCTGGGTGCTCCAGGCTGTGTCCCAGGGATGAGGGATCCCTGTGAGCCCAGCAGTGTGTCCTGGGACAGCCTATCCACCCACACTCTGGGCTGAGCTCCAGTCCCCGCTAATGTGTCTCCATTTCCTCCCCACCTTTGCTCAGGAAGGTGATTTAGTCTGGGTTGTTCAGCCTGAAAAAGAGAAGGCTCCAGGGAGACCAGAGAGCCCCTTCCAGTGCCTAAAGGAGCTCCAAGAGAACTGGAGAGGGACTTGGGACAAGGGCCTGGGCTATCAGGACAAGGGGGAATGGCTTCTTGCTGCCAGAGGGCATGGATAGATGGGATATTGGGAAGGAATCCTTCCCTGTGAGGGTGGGCAGGCCCTGGCACAGGTTGTCCAGGGAAGCTGTGGCTGCCCCATCCCTGGAAGTGTCCAAGGCCAGGTTGGACAGGGCTTGGAGCCACCTAGTCTAATGGAAGGTGTCCCTGTTCATGGCAGGTTGTGGACAAGGTGGTCTTCAAGGTCATTGCCAACCCAAATCGTTCTGTGATTCTGTGGCTATGGGAAACCAGCCTCAGGCTCCAACTCACCAGCCTCCCTCCCCCAAAGGGACAGACCCCAGATTGTGTCCTGGGGGTCCATAGGAGTCCCCCCAACCTGTCCCACTCCCCTCTCCCAGGCAGGACCAGCTCCTTCCAGCCAATTCCCAGCTATTTGTCTGAACACCCACAGGATCTGAGCGCTGGGGAGCCTGGCACAGCCCGAGGCAATCTGCTCCAGAGCTTTGCTATCCTTAGAAAGGCTTTTGTAAACACCAATTTGGATCTTTTTTGCTGCAGTTTCAGACTGTTGTCATGTGTCCCATCCAGGCAGACCCAGCTTGTTTGCTCTGATGGATGAAGTGCTGGAGGTCTGAAAAATATCTGGGTCTGCCCAGACCCCCAGGGGAACCCATGGGATGACATCCCAAGGAGCTCTTCCTCATCCTGCTGACATCCCAAAGAATCATAGAATTGTGAAATGGTTTATGTGGGAAGGGACATTTCAAGGTCATCCAGTTCCACCCCTCTGCCATGGACAGTGACACCTTCCTCACCACCCTCGCAGGGAAGAATTTCATCCCAATATCCAATCTAAACTAGGGGGATTCCTTAGCTCTGCCTCGAAGAAGAAACCTCGGGTTAAACAGTCAGAACAGAAGGTTTGGATGTGTCAGCTGGTTTGTGCCCTCCCAAAGGGACTCAGGGGGTTTCCAAACCATCCCAGCTGGCATTATCCAAATGGGAGCTGAGGGCAGGACCGGTGCTGCTGCTGGTGCACGAGTCCCTCTGGAAACAGCAAAGGGGAAGGAAGGAGCAGATGGAGAAAAGCAGGAGCAAGACAGCGAGAGTGACAAGCAAGTGGATGTGCATGAGGAGCTGGGAGGAGTGGAGTGGAGAGGGAGCTGTAATTAGGGCAGGTTTCGTTTGCGTGAATTTTGCTGGGTCTGCAGCAGGAGGTTGCCCAGCAGCTGCACAAATGATTTATTACACGCTCACTACATCTGCCCTGTAGGAAGGTAAATAAAATGTACACAGTGTCCCATTTACTCTGACAATCAAGGGGATATGACCCAATTTCTCTTTGACTCAAGCGTTTTCCTCCCCAGGACGAGACCCCCGTGAGGTGGGAGTGCCACGGGGCCCCCCAGACCAACACCGGTTTGGGAGCCACATTTATCTCCCTGCCCTTGCTGTCAGGAGGATCCCTGAATGCACAGTTAGGATCAACTCCCCCTGCACCTGAGGGCTGGTGACCTGTGACAAGGGGGGACATCACGGGAGGTGCCAGGCCAGGCTCAGGAAATCCGCTGGCACCATCTGTGCGTGGGATCAGGCGATGCTCTTCCTCTGACAGGAGAGGAGACAGAGACAGGAGCCCAGGGCATCATCTGGCTCCCACATCTGCCAGGGCTGCCGGGGCTGCTCCGTGCTGGGGAGGGGGCTCAGACCCTGCTCCAGGGGAGAAAATCCCCTGTGTGCAGGCAGGACTCAATTTTCCATGAGGGAGCAGGGCCCGTGTTTGCTCAGTCACTCAGCAGGTCTGGGGCAGATAAGGGGCCCCTGCACCCTGGGATCTGCCTGGCCCAGGCCATGATCCCTTCTGCTGATACCACAGATACAGCGTTTGCTGAATGTGCAGGTTTTGGCTGGCAGTTCCCAACTGTTTCTGGGATTTTTTTCCACCTCTGCCTGTTCAGTCTCCTCCAGCCTCCCCAGCAGGCAGCCCCAGGCAGGCAGGAGCCCACGGCCACTGTCTCCAGCCCTGCAGCCTCTGGGGTTTGTTGCAGATGTTGGGCACTGAGGGGCTGGGGAGGTGAGACCATGGGTAACAAAACAGGCATAAAGTGGACACTGAGCTAAGAACCCTCTTCTGGGGATTTGAGTTCAAGGATTTTGCTGTGCAAAGAAAGAGTCCGTGGGCCATGGGTTTTTCTGAATCCAATTTTCACATGGCTTTAAGCAAATAGTCACAGGAAGCATGTTGTGCTCCGTGTTTGGCTTATCTGCCGGGCTTATCCTACTGCATGCAGGAAAACACAGCCAGAGAAGCCTTTCGGGAGGAATAAGGAGAGGAGCAACACTCTGATGGCAGGCACTCTGCATGGCAGCCTCCCCTGGCTGGAGCAATGGCTCAGCCCCAGGGCTCTGGGATGGACACTCCCAACAATTCCTTCCCCAGCGGGTCCCTCCTCTCCCCCTCTGGTCCCAGATGCTCCCCCAGCTGTGCAGGAGCAAGGTGGGAGCAGGAGGGAGAGATCCCCACTCCATGCTCCTCTGGCAGAGGCCAGGACACTGTTCCTTAGCAACTGCTGAAGGATGTGGCTTTAACCCACCCTGTGCCCAGCACCACCCTCCCAGCGAGGAGTGGGCACCATCCCCATCAGGGCCAGGCTCCATGGGGGATTTTTCTCCCATTTTATCATTCTTCTGGTCCATACTTTTGGGCTGCTTCAGACCCAGAGGGCTGCTCAGCCCTGGGCTGGGCAGAATCCCAGCTCTCTGGGATGAGTGGAGGCAACACATGCCGGAGCTGATGCCCTTTCTCCCTCGGTTCACTCAGGGCTCCTCTCCCTGCTCCACGCTCAGGCTCCTCCCACAGCCCCAGGACAAAAACCTAATTGCATGACATAAATTATAGCAACTCTCCAAATAAAAGCTCGGGAAAAAAAAGGCTGTGGCTGGATGGACACTTGAGAGCTATTAGAAGATGCATAAATTCCTTTCCTTAGGTTTTTCATTTTTACATGTCTAATTACAGTGAAAGGAGCCTTTCAAGGGCTGCTCAACTGCCAGGGCTCTCAGCAGCCCCTGGCAACTGGAGCAGGAAGAGGTGGCAGGGTCGGACACCCCGTTTACCTTGGACAGAGCCTGGGGCTAAACAAATGCCAAGGGCTTGGGAAGAAGACAGGGAGAAACCACTGCATTCCCCTGATCTCCCCCGGGAACGTGCTGTGGTTCCCCAGGCACCCATCACTCCCAGGAATACGTTTGTGCCATTGTGGTCCCTCTTTATTTATCTGACGCTCCTCAAACTTTAATTAAAGATGTCTCCTTGGGGTGTGCTTTAGCTCCATTTTAAAGATGGACTGGCTGGAGAAAATGAAAATGAGCAGCATTTCTGAGGACTGGGAATAAAACCCAGGAGGGGGATGATGGTGTTTAATGGTCTGGGGCCCCCCACGCCCTGTGCTCAGCCTGACAGGGCCTGTGGCACTGGCAGCATCCATGAAGACTCCAGATGTGCCAGGGTGACTTGGAGAGAGTGGGAAAGACCTGGAATCAGGAGAATTTCAGGCTGGGACAGGGAGAAAAGCCCTTAAAACCAAGAGAAATGCAGTGGGGTCAGAGGGCAGGTCTGCTCCCAGCTCAGCCCCGCTCAGAGCACCCAGTGCATGACGAGCCGCTGTGATAATTAGGGGCAATTTATACCTCCAGGTCAGGGGTTCACTGTGGTCTGTCATCGATTTTTAGGTGGGTGATAAACTGCCTGGAAAACAGGGCTGTCGGGATAACACGGGAAATGTCCCATTAGAGGGGGAGCTTCTGGAGCAAGTGCTGACATCCTTGTCCCTCAAAGCCCCACATGGGCACGGCACGGGGAGGGGACCCCCGTGGCTTATTGCTGCTCTTCCCCCATCCCTGGGGCTGGCACATGCCACCCACCAACGCTGTGACCCTTCTCCAAGCCCTCCCAGTGCTGGTGAAGGTGCCAGGAATGCTGGACATTGGTGACACCCCCCAGCCAGGAGTCACTCCGATGTTTTTGGGGAGCGGGTTCAAGAACGTCATGCTTTGAAAATCCTTGAGGAAATTGATTTTTCTGCCTGTGAACCCCAAAACTAATCCAGGGAAGTTTCGTGCTTGCATTTGTGACACGTGTCACTGCTTTTCCAGTGCTGGAGAACAGCCTTTGGCTCCTAGTCCTGGATCCATGAGGAAGCGATTCCCACAACTGTCCTGGGTGCAGGTGAAGGTACTGAAGGCAATAGCCAAATACAGAGATGGTGAGGTGTGCAAGGCACCCCTTCATCATCAGTTCATTCTGCTGCTGTGCCTGCCCTGCTCCAGAGATGATGGAAGGCAGGAGCTCACCTGCCAGCTCTCCCGCAGGGAAGGGGTTTGTCCCTTGGCTCGCAGTGCTCTGCTCACAGACTCACATTCTGCTGCTCCTGGCGAGCACAGCAAGAGCTTAAATATGTTTACTCCATCTCTTTCTTTGCAAACTGCTTCAGCAGGTAGAACAGTTCCCAGATTTATTCCTCGAGCCAGAAAAGCAACTGCAGGAGGGAGCTGGATGTGGTGCAGCAGCTCAAGCCCTGGCTCTGGAGCCGGGCCACAATGGGCTCTGCCGGCCACCCCGGGGTGTTCCCTGGATTTGATTGCACGATCAGATCCCACTGCAGATATGCTGCTCTAGCTGGAGCCTGGCTCTGCTTCCTCTAATTAAAGGTGTCAAGTTATGCCACAGACTGAATTCAGCAGCAGCAGCGAAGTCCTTCCCAAGTCCATTAAATCATCCAGACCTTGTGCCATGAAATTACAGCCTTGCACAGGAGGTGATGTGCTCTGAACTTCCCGGGCTGAGAAATGCCCTTTTCTCCAAAAGAAGTCCCAAATAAATTAAAAGTGACCTGGCTCACTGGGATCAGGGTTAAAATTCCTCGATCTGTGGCTCAGAGCTCATCCCCAGCCCACACACTTTGTCCTCTCTGGGTATGTCCCTCAAAGAGCAGATGCTCAACCACAGGTCTTGGGGTTTCTGTAAGGATGGAGCTGGAGTGATGCTGTGCTGTATCCCAGGGTTGGGAACACGTGTGGGCACTGCAGGGACCACAGCTGGGCACCATCACAGCCTCCCTGGCATCTCTCCGTGCCACTTTAGGTGATGCTCCACTTTTCAGAAATGATTCTTGTCCTGATGGAGACAAAGGGAAGCCTTCAACCCATCCCACAGGCAAGGTGGCAGGAAACAGGCATTTCCAACAACAAAGATTTAAGGAAATCAGTGCTTGCAAATGGAAAAATGTAAAATTCATCAGGTAAATTCTTTGCTGGAGCTGGGAATGAGGCACCTGGAGAACTCCCATTCCATGTCCCCAAAATACAGGGCTCAGCAGACCCCCCCCTCACCGAGCACTCAGCTCATTTCCATGGAGGCAGACTTGTGAGGATGGCCCTGTCGTGTCATTAAAAAAAAAAAATAAAAAACAATAACAGAAATAGAGCAGTGTGGGGGTGATGGAAAAGGGACTCTGCAGCATGGAAAGCACCTGGGAGCTCAGGCACAACCACCCCTCACTCGGAGAAGCCCCTCTCAGCAACCAGTCCCTGGGTGGTCTCTGCCTCTTAATTACAGGGTTAATGCCATGTTACTATCAGGAGAAGTTTCTTAACCTGATAATGAGTAGGAAGCAGCTGTAGCTTGGAAAATGTAATAATTGCAGAGTGGAGCAATGTAATTATAAGGTGTGTATCAACTGCCTCTGTGTTTACTTAGAGGAGACTAAATCCCCTCAGAAGCTGCAGCCATGGCAGCAGCCCGAGCTGTTTCTGGTGGGGGGTGTAAGTGTGGAGTAAGGGCGGAGCAGAGACAAGCCCTGGCCTGCTCCTCTCCATGCAGATGTGCCAGGGATTGAGCTGAGGCTGAGGCGGGTCTTGAGCCAGCGGTGATGGGTGAGCATCACTCCAGATCCTTGGGGGGGGGCTTCCATGGAGCATCGTGGTGCCATGCCCAGCCTGACATGGAATCACAGACCAGTTTGGGTTGGAAGGGACCTTAAAACTCATCCTGTTCCACACCTTCCACTAGCCTGAGTTGCTCCAAGCCCTGTCCAACCTGGCCTTGGACACTCCAGGGATGGGGCAACCACAGCTTCTCTGGGAATCTTGTGCCAGGACCCCACCACCCTCATTGTAAAAGCTTTCCTCCTTGCACATGCCCATTCTCCCTCATGCATGCATTTGTTTTCCCTCATTCTGTGACAAAAAAATTTGCCAACTGCTTTTTTTCCTGAAAAATACAGATTTGGCTCAAACAAAATATTAGTTGCAGTTTTGCTGGGTGTGCTCAATTATTCCCCACTTAAAAAAGACAAAATATGCCAATATGGAGAAGGAAAGTGGGTCAGGTTTTAACTGAATCACAGTGACACTGACTCTGAGGCACAGCTGAGCTGTTCCAGAGCTCTGTCCAACGCTCTCCTTGAGATCCTGCACAGCCTCTTTCCAAACCTATTGCTGGGCTCCGCTGCCTGCGCAACCTTTGCAAATGTCTTCCTTTGATCTTTAATAATTATCCCATGCTAATCCATTTGGGATGTGATGAATGAGATGGAGGGGTGCAGGAGAAAGTGAGAGGAACCCTTCCCTCACCCTTCCCTTTCCCCTGTCAGGGTCCTTTACCAGGCTGTGTGACTTGCTCCTGTCACCACCCCACTCATCAGCCATGCTGGGAAATGGCTCAGGCATCGGTTAAAGAGATGGACTGAGATCTGTCATGAGAGACAATGAACAATGAGAGACAATGAATGAGAGGGAATTTTTCATGGCTTCACATGTTTCCCAAACACTCTTGGCGGGGACACAGTGCTTTCCCCCCTGGTGCTGGATAGAGGTGTTGGCAGATGTCCAGCTCATCATTGCTCTCCATCAGGTGACATCCCATCCCTTGGCAGCATCTCATACAAGTTGAGATTATTTGGGTTGGAAGGGACCTTAAACCTCATCCAGTTCCACCCCCTGCTATGGGCAGGAACACCTTCCACTATCCCAGGTTGCTCCAACCCCATCCAACATGTCCTTGGACACTTCCAGGGATGGGGCAGCCACAGCTTCTCTGGGCACCCTGTGCCAGGGCCTGCCCACCCTCATAGGAAGAATTTCCTCCTAATATCTGATCTGAATCTTCCCTCTTTTAGTTTCAAACCTGGCCCCTGTGCGCCAGGAGGGTGCACAAAGGGGTTGGATGAAGCTCACACAGTAGAAAACTGAGGGCAGGTAAAGATTCAGCTCCCATTCCTCTGGGATTCACTGTGAATGCCCCAGCAAGTTTGTAGGACCCTGGACTCCTTCGTGGTCTAAATAAAAACACTGGGTTTTCCCCCTTGCAAAGTCCCCATCTGACAGGTGACACTGATGCTCTTCATGAGCAGCTCTGAGCCAGCACAGGTATTTTCTCCAGATAATGAAAATGAGAATGGGTTTTTCTAATGCTGAGAGGCACCTTCACATGGTCACCAAGCAGCTGTGAAGGTGCAGGGCTGGTTAATGACACCCACTGTCTCTGCAAGGGCTCTCAGCTTGTGCAAAGTGGGGTCATCCTCAGCCCAGCTTTGGCTGAACCATTTCCATTTGAGCATCCCCCATTTTCCAGTGTCCTTAGTGGAGCTCAGGCCCCGCATGCTGGAAATTAGGAATGGAGATTAAAGCCGTGTTTGCAAACGGTTGGTGCTGTGAAATCAAAGCAAGAGGATTAGCAAAGCCATTTGGCTCCTCAGCTCTGCCGTGACTGCGACACAGAGCCCAAGAACTCTGCTAATCCGGGAGGCAACCAGCCCTTTTCCTGGGAAAATCCACCTCTTCCGTGAGTGTTCCAGGGAGGGTGGGTGTGGGATGCTCACTGTGTGCCTGACTGTCAGGCACTGTGCCTGTGGGGTGATGTGGTGAGCAAGGTGTTCATCCCAGCAGCAACCCCTGCGAATTCCCTCCCTTCCTGGTGCCATCCACCGTGGAGGTCATGGGATCACAGAATATTTGGCTTGGAAAGGACTTCTCATTCCACCCCTGTCATGGACAGGGACAACTAGAACAGGCTGCTCCAAGCCCTGTCCAACCCGGATTTTGACTCATCAGCCCTGAAAGAAGGTCCAGGTGAGGTCCTTCATGGTGAGTCTTAGCAAATTGCACCATTCAGCTGAAAAATGGGAGTGAATTGATGGAGAATGAAGAAACTGAGGCAAAAATAAGGAACTGGCTCCAGTCATGTGGCGTATGTGAAGGTGGAGTCCCAAATCCATTGCATGGATCCACTCTCCCTGGCATAGGGCTCCCAACCCTCAGATATGTCCTCCAGCCCCTGTTGAAACCTTGGGAGAGTCTCAAAGCATCGTCTGCTGAGGAATGACAATCCATGTGAAGAATCCTCAGCCAGGTCCTGACTGGACCCAGGCATCCAACATGCTTTGCTGACCTTTCAAAGCCCACAAAAGCACTGGCAAACCTCTGGAAACAGGGTATTTTTAAGGAAAGCTCCTTTATCATCTCAGAGTCAAGACAGCCCAGCAGCTTCCTCTAGTCCTTTACCTCAGGAATGCCTCGAGGAAAGTCCCTTTGCTTCATGAGTTATTGCTGATGGAACTGCTCTACATTTGGCCTCCCTGTTTTCATACCGGGAAGGATTCCCCTACCCCCTGGGGTCCAGCAACCAACTTCCAGTACCCTCCACCTACGGGAACCACTTGCTGGATATCAATATGTATCTCAATATACATCTGTGTGTTTGTGGGGGGGTGTATTTTTATGTATATACAAAAAATCAATAAAAATTAACATTTAAGGGGCTGTAATGGGATCTGCATCATTGTCGGGAAATGCAGTGAGTGTTAAAAGCCTAATGGACAGGGAGGGGAGGGATTTCAGGGAGTTGTTCACAGACTTCAGCATGCAGGGAAATCAAGAAGAGAGGGAAGAGGAATTTACAGGGGTTTAGAGACACTGATAATGAGTAAAAGTGGCCAGAGTGAAATTCCTGCTGCCTCCAGAACATGGCCCTGGCATCTGCTCTAATTCTATGCTGTAGTTACCTGTTCCAACCTCGAATAAAACAATGATTCCAATGGGGATGTGGGATTAAATCAGTCACTTAGTTCCCTGCTTGCCTCTTTCTGCTTTGCCTACCCTGGGGATCTGATCAGCCCCATTTAAACCTGTCCAGGAGTTCTGGCAGCTGAGTAGGATCCCTTGGGAGGGGGAAGCTGGAGGATGTGAGACAGGGATGTCAGGGAGCAGGTGTGTGTGTGGGACTCTCAGGATGGTGTCTTGTAGCACCTCAGTGACCACCCTGCAGTCACACCCCCCCACCCCCCTGCAGTCCAGCATGGGACAGCAGTGATTCCTGTTCCTCTGGAATACAGGGAGGGACCCAGGGGTGGGCTGCTCATGGACCAGTGTGATGATCCCTGGAAGTGTTCAAATCCATGTGGAATGGGGCTTGGAGCAACCTGGTCTAGTGGAAGCTGTCCCTGCCCATGGAATGAGATGAGCTTTAAGGTCCCTTCCAAGCCAAATCATCCCGGGACTCTGTGATTTTTTGGGAGGGGGATAGCACCTGGGGAGCCAGGGATGACTGTGGCACTGGGGACAGGCCATGCCCACTGAGGCTGCACGTGCTTGTGACATTCCTATGGGGCTCCACAAAGATGCGGCCACACTGATGTGGTTGTTTCATGGCTCTCCTTAGTGTTAGGAGGGAGAACAGGCAGCAGTAGCTTGATTTTTCTGAGAATGATTCATTTAGAGAGCGATGGCTCATCCAGTCCTTTGGGAAAACCCCAGGGGCCAGTGCAGCCACAAGTGTCACCGAGAGTTTCAGCTCTGACACCAGCTTACACCCATTAGGCTCAGCCTTGCCTTCCCACTGCCCCTCCTTCTCCTCCTCCGAAATATCTCCCAGGGCAAACCCAACTGACCCTCAGAAGGTCCCTTTTCACCTGTTGCCTGGGGCTCATCCTCCCACTGCTGCCGGCGTGGGAAGGGTTAAATCCTGCCTCCCCCGGAGGCTACGCTTCACTTGATAATATCATCAGCTGGTGACAGTATTAATGCGGGGATCAGGTGCAGGAGGCGGCTGCATTACCCTGGAGAGAGATGAGTTGTGTCCGGAAGAGCCAGAACTGGATACGCAGCATAATTGCACCAGAGCCTGATGCCGCCTCCCTGACCCTTCCCCCATAATAAACCATTAGCTGCCCTTCCATGGGCGAACAACCTCTTGTTGCATGAACCTCTCTTCCTTCTCCTTTTCCTCCTCCTCCGTGCCAGATCGGACTGTGCCTGACTGACTGTGGGATGTCCCTCCACGCTGCTGCTCTCTCCATCCTGGAAAATGCACCACCTCTGGATGGTCCTGTGGTGCAGGAGTGGCAGTGGTGCTAAGCCAGTGTCACCATCCCACTGTCCCAAGTATCCCCTTTGTCCCTCCTACTGTTCCCTGTTACCCTCCTGTGCCATTCCTGCCATTCTCCTGCCTGTTGAGGCACTGGGGATTTTTTCTATATATCTTCAAATCACTGCAACCCAAACCATTCCATGATTCTGTGATTCCATGAGTCTATGAAAACCCCAGGTAGAGTGAATGAGAGATGATCCTGGTGCTGCCCCAGGGTCAGAGCCTGTGACAGGGACCACCAAAGCCTCCTGCAGGAACCTGCCAGTGTTGCTGCTGGAGGTACCCTGCTCCGTGGGCCAGAGAGCAGTGGGAGAAAGGGTTTCCCAGCTGAAACCAGAGCAGGCTGGATCAGTCCCAGCAGAAAGCCCTGAGGAGCCCTGAAGAGGCTGGGAGCGTGGGGAGAGAGAAGGGCAGGCAGTGGAGAGGCAGGAGAGGCTCTTCTGCAAAGCCTGGGTTTAAATAAACAAGCAGCAGGCAAAGAGGGTGGGATTGGAGGGGAACTCCTTCAGATGCGGTTTCCATGAGTGCTTGAGTACACAAACCAGGCCAGCACAAGGACTTGGTCTCTATATTCCTTGTTCTGCATTTTGCCAATAAACATCTCTGGGCAGGATCCTTCAGTGGGCTCAGGCCAACTTGTACTACAGAAACTTCTCTCCTCCGGTTGTTATTAATTATTTGTGTTCTGCCAGTGCCGGGAGAGGTTTGCTGGAGTTACTGAAGGAAAAATAAGCTTTTTCAAACAAGGATTGAAATATCCAAAGTGCCTGCCATGGCCTCACCATCCCTCCTGATCTCTCCAGCCTTGGCTGTGCCTCCTGCATCCCTTGGGAGCTACTGGCAGTGAGGACACTGTGGCTTCTCCCCCTCTCCTTCCCTTGTGCATCATTAGGGTTTTACTCACCCACTTTCTCCTTTTCTGGAATCCCCTTGCTCCAGTCCTGTTACTTACCTTTTCACCATCACCTCTTGCTGGTTTGTCATCTCTCCCTGCGTTTGTGTGATGTTTTCCTGGGATGGGGGTCCTGAGAACTCGTGTCTGTGTACAGTGACCTCGATGTCCCCCTCTCAAAGTGGCCGGTGGGACTGAGACAGAGGGTTAGAGAACAGGAGCAGAGGGTAGGAATGAATCTGTCAAGCCTCAGAAGTGCTTCCCATTGCACCCAGGCTGTCCTTCCAGCAAACCTGGAGCCATTGCAGCTGCATGGCTATTTCCATCCCACAATTATTACAGATGTACCCCAGTTACGCCAGCACGAGGGGGTTTTTGCTCAGGGAACAGACAGATGGACTTTGAATGAGCTGCTGCTCCCCAGACGTGCTCTCTGCACAGCAATGGCTAATTTTTATCATCCTTTCAGCACCCTCTTCCCCCCATCTTTCCCCTTCCCGACTTGGTTACAAACCAACTTCGAAACCTCAAGCTCTGTGTCAGCTCCTACTTTTTAATGAGTGTTCTGCTCTTTCCCCCAGACCTGCAGAGCTTTGCAGACACTCTCAGCATCCCAAAGCGCCCCGGGAAGCAGCTCAGACCTCCGTGCTGCCTCACTGCAGAGGGGGCCGTGCCCACCTCCCCGTCCTGCCCCCGTTCCCACACTCCCCAACACCTCGGGATCCTTCCAGGCTCCCGGTTTGCGTTTCCCTCTCAATCCCGACTTCTCCCGGCTCCGCTCTCAGACAGCTGTGATGGATCAGTGACAAGCTGCCTTTGTGTCCTCCTCTTGCACAACAATAGATACTCCTGTCTGTTTATACAAGTTTGAATTTGTCCCTATAAATACGGTGTGGAAGAAACAGTAGACTATAGATTGCACCCTGACAGCTGAAAGATTAAGGGAATCCATTAACTAAACCAACTGCCTGGAAATCTTATGCAGAACATACACCTGAAAGCTATTACTGCTGTCCTGTCATACTGCTTTATCTCTTTATTTAGGACCCTTTTTGTTTGGTGGAGAGTTTGGTGTTTTTTCTTCTTTTTTTTCCCCCCTCTAATAATGTAAACTTGTTCTGGAGTAACAGAGGAGCCCTTGATTAAGTATCTAAGTATTTTCTGCTGAAGAATTTATGAACTCTGAGCCAGCACTGTCCTTGCCAGATCCCATGGAGTGGGAGGGGAGGGGGCACTTGCCTGTCTCTGGGTTTGTGCAGTGAATGGCCTTGGCTCAGGTTTCCTTGCAATGAACTGTTTGCATTGCTCTCATGGGCGACTCTGTCTCACTTCAATCTCTGGCTGCACTTAACCTTTTTTCACCTGAATTCTCTCCATCCCTCCCTACCTCTCCCTCCAGCTCCCTGCTTTACAAAGCAGCCCACCCTCAAGTTCACGAGTGCAGCAGTCGCTCGGCTCTCCCGGAGCTGTGCAGGATCCTGGCTCTGATACTGTTGAAGTCTTTTTTTTTTCTTTTGCCCCAGTCTATTCAGGCCTCACACAATGCCCGTCACCATAGAGCCTGTGCAGGCTCCTTGTTCTCCACCAGCACCACGCCTGCTCCTCTCAGGCCTCCCCTCCCCTGTCTCGGGGTCTGCCGGGGGCTCCAGGCAGGATGGGGGTCTTTGTGCACCTTGCTGTGAGCCAGGGGTCCGGAAGGCAGCAGGGAGACGTGCGGCTCTTCTAAAGTGGAAGTCACTTCCCATGCCAGAGGGCAGGGATAGATGGGATACAGGGAAGGAATCCATCCCTGGGAGGGTGGGCAGGCCCTGGCACAGGCTGGGCAGAGAAGCTGTGGCTGCCCCATCCCTGGGAGTGTCCAAGGCCAGGCTGGAGCAACCTGGGCTAGTGGAAGGTGTCCTTGCCTGTGGCAGGGGGTGGAATGAGATGGGCTTTAAAGTGCCTTCCAACCCAAACCATTCCACGATTCTCTTCCATGGTTCTCCAGGTTTGAGGAGGATTGAAAGTGCTGCTTTCTTGTTCCCACAGAGCCAGCCTGTCACCTCTCCAGTTCCCATCCAACATGAGAGATGCACCTGCAGGAGTTTAGAAGAATCCCTGGTTGGCTCTTGGAAGCTGTTTGCCTGGGAAAACCCAAGTTCAACCCTCACTGCTCCCCTTTTTCCTCACCCCTGCTGTGCCTCTCCCTCCTTCCTCAGCTGAGCCTCACCAGCACCACTTCAGTGTCCCTTGATGTGACCTTGCAGTTACCAATTGACATTTGCACCATGTCCTCAGGCTGGACTGGGCTACTTGTCTCGGAGGGTGTGTTTGAGTTTTCTCCTTCATTTCTCCTTCATTTGGAACCCCAGGATGGGACAGTGTGTGAAACAGGTAAATAGTGTGAAAATGCAACTGTGGGAAACATTTCCACAAGCGCAGCAGTTCTGTGCAGCACTCAGCTCTCCCTGGGGTGGGAAGGTGAACTCCCCTCTGCCAGAGCCCCCTTTTTGTGCTGATGTTGAGTGATTAATGCTGTCCTGAGTGGAGAATAAAGTTTCAGGGGCTGCTATTGTCAGGGGAACAGGAGCGGTTCCTGTGCTGATAGTAACCATGGAGCTGCAAATACACCGGGAAGGGGCCGGCGAGGGTTTGGTGGGCAATGGGACATGGGGTAAATCCCATTCATACCCATCTCAGGATGTTACTGCAATGCTGAGATGAGAAGAATTTGGAGAGAGGTTTTAAAATCAGTGCAGCTGCAAATGTAACAAAGGTGGGGTATTTTCATTTCTCTCTTCCTCATATAAGTTGTCCAAGTTCCCATCTGATACTGCTGGGCTAGATCCTGCCTTGCTGCAGCATGGATGGCGCCTGCCAGGACTCTCTGGCTTGGGAGAGTGATGGTCCTCAGGAACTGGGACCAATCAGAATGGAGTTTAGGGATGGCAAGGTAGGAATGGAGGATGGGAGGATGCAGGTGAAGAAGCTGCAGGTGTGGAAAATCCTGAATGAATCCACAGAAGACAACTCACCCATTTCAGGACACTCTCCAGTGCCAGCAGGATCCCCGTCTCTCCTCTGTGGCTTTGGATGAAGGACTGAAAAGGACCTGGAGCATCTCTGCCAAGTGCTGTGGAGAACTTTAAGCCACTAGTCCATGTGGATTGAGCTCTTTGGGCTGTGCTGGGGGAAGGTGGCCGAGGTCGGGAGAGCTGGTGTTGCCAGGCAACGCTCCCTGTATATTAGGGAGATAAATCCTACAATAATGGAAAGAATGGATACTTCTCTCGCCTGCTGTTTATTTCTTTCATCCTCGGTGGTTCAGCTCGCTCGGATCCCAGCTGTGGCACCAGGGAGCAAAATGACCTTTCAGTGCTCCAAAGGACCAAGGGGTTTATCCTTGGGGATAAAAACGATGTGATACAGGGATTTTGGGATCTGGGGGTGTGTCCCTGCAGGTACAGCCCTGGGCAGGAGTGGGGCAGAGGGTTGGCAGAGACAGGCACACCTGGTTTTTGAGGAAAAAGGATTGTGGGAAGAAACAATTCCTTATCTCCAGACACATCCCACTCATGTACCACTTGCTTTTTGCAAACATTTGTGTGTTTGCTCTTTGCCTGTCTCAAAGGAAGCGTGTTGTGGTCCCTGCACCAAAGCAGGGACTGAGGTTGGTGTTCAGCTTTGCAGGGATCGAGGCTCCTCCAGCAGCACTAAGTGACTGATCCCATCACTCTGATCCCATCACTTGTGATTCCAGCTAAAACACAGCTGGAACACTGAGCACTCTCAGCAAGAGGTTCGCAATCAGCCAAAAGAAAAGGAACCCAGACAAGTCTCCGCTCCAAGATGTTTAAATACTTCTAAACAACAAGAAAAACTGGAGGAAATTGCAATGATGAGAGCGAACACAATCGGAGGCTTAATTTGTCACATCTATCATTTGCTCTGACTTGTTCAGCCAGCTCCGCTATTTTCCGTCAGAGCACTTCAGGGATGCAACTGGGATGAGAAGGACAAGAGATAAAGTAGGATGAGACTTCAGTTTGAGCAGCATTTGCTGAGCACTCAGCCTGCTGCAACAGTGCCATCACCCCAGCCTTGCACTCACAGCACTCTGTAGGGCCCCGCTGCTCCCAGGAATCCTGATGTCACTGGCAGGGGATCACCTTCAGGAAGAGGGTGATCTTGGAGGTCTTTTCCAACCTTAATGATTCTGTGGTGAGGAAACTCCCAGTGACTGGTGGTGTCTCTCATCCCACCACCCCTCTCCCCACCCCTCCACCTCTCACCCAGGTCGTCTCCATGTGCAATTAGCTTACAGCAGCACAGTAAATATTTCATACCTTATAGCAAAGGTTGTTGAATTTTTCATTATTTTAAAGCTGCTCATGAATGTTTCACAGAGATGATATCCTCAGGTGGAGAGCGGAATGGGAAAGTGCAAGAAAAGTGTCCTGCAGCTCCAGGTTTGGGCGTTGTATCCAGTGTCCCAATGCCCACCGTGGCTCTTAATTTTGGCTACTGATGAGCACAACTGGAGTGAGGTGTTGAGCAAAGCATATTTACTGAATCTCTTGCCATGTGAAATAAATACCTGTAATATCCCTCTACAATCCCATTTACTACAGCAGAAATTAAATTGTCCTTTATTCTATGGACTTAGCAACACTGACTCAAAAGAGGGCAAATCCCCCAGCTCATTTGTCACAGCACCTTCTGCTTTGGGGTTTTTGGGAACTCATTTCAAGTCCCACCATTGCTGGGATCTGTGAAAAAAAAGCCATTACAAGAAGGTTCTGTATCAAAGCCATTGTTTCTGCTCATTGTCACGTGGAAGGTGTCCCTGCCCAGGGCAAGGGGTTGGAACCAGATGATCTTTAAGGTTTCTTTCAACCTAAACCATTCTAGAGTTCTATGATTCTGTGTTTCTAGGATGACCACCTCATTTCTTGTCTAGTTCTCTTTCTACAGGAAAAGAAAGCCAAGGGCATCTCTGCTTGTGACATTCACCACCCAGGCTTTTAATTCTGTGTACCACAGGATTCCCCTCTGCCTCAGATCCTTGCCTGCCTTCCTGCAGAACAAACTGAGGGCAAAGTGGATTGTGTGAACCCAAATTAAGTCCTCAGGAAGGGACTTTGGACTTTAATCACAGCCAATAACTCAACCATGCAGGATGTGCTCACACAGCAGCGTCACCTCCAGCTGCTCCCCCCCTCCTGTCCACATCCACTGGCACCTTAATAGATTTCCCAAAGCCTTAATCACCTGGAGCTGGATCAGCTCCTTCTACTTGTGTTTTGCCGACCTGTTATTTGCTGCACAGTCAGGCCTGAACACACAGAGTCCTGCCAGGAGCTGGGTTTTTGGAAGACTTTTCTGGAAGAATAATCTGCTTTCTGCTTCTTCCCTGCTGGAGTAGAAGCCCCATCCTTGGGAGTGTTCAAGGTCAGGTTGGTTGAGGCTTTGAGCACCCTGGTCTGCGGGGTTGGATCAGATGGCCCTGAAAGGTCCTTTCCAACTCAAATTGCTCCATGAATCCTTCACCACTCGCAGCAGCTCTGCAAAGAGAAGGGATGCCAAGGGAATCCTCCAGAACCAGCGGCCTTTCCCTGTGTCTGACTGTGGAGCTGCCCCTCACAGCTTGACTGAAAGGGCACCCCTTCATTGAGTACTCCCAGCTGCACAGATTTGGAATTCCTTTTCCTCCAGAGAAGGTGAGGAATACACCTGAAAAAAGGCCAAAATGAGAGAATACTCCTGATAAAGAACGTAAAAAGGAGAAATACACATGATAAGGGACACTAAAAGGAGGAATACACATGATAACAGGCACAACAAGGAAAGGATGCACATGACAAAGGACAATTAGTAGGAGTGCCCAGACAGTGAATTGTCCGGGATCTCTTATCAGATGTGTTATCTCCTTTCTTCTTCACCTCCACTTGTTTCAGACCTGCCCAAGTGGATTCCCTGTATTTCAGCTCCCACAGGGATGATCCTCACAGGCAGGTCTGTCCCATGGTCAGTTTGGGATGATGTCACAGTCTTTGGCCAGGCTCAGGGGTCGTTTTCCCATCGAACTCCAGCAGCATGGACACCCAGATAACCAAATTGCTGATCTTAGTTTGGCTCCTACATAAACAGATCCATTGTGTGGTGTGGTTGGTGCAAGCCTTGGGCTTAGCACAGAACTGTGAGCAAAATCCTCATGGAAATGTTATCCAGTGAATGCTGCAACTGGGATGAGCTTTTCTGACCCTCCCCTGGGCCCCTGCAAACAGCATTTGGTGGCCCTGTAACAGAAGGACTTTGGAGAATGTTTTGTTCTGGCCCCTCCCTGATGGTTTGACTCTCACGTGGGATAGAGGTGACAGCCGGAGGGACTGAAGGATCACCTTCCCCATCCCCGAGTCACCTCAGGATTGGAGTTAGAGATGCTTTGAGGTCTCACCATCTGTCACCTCACCATCCCCAAATGCCACACGCCCGCGCTCCTCAGGGACACTCCCTCTCCAGGACTCCATTTCATGGGCAGGAAACTTCACACTCGCTCTTTTGTGTGTCCAGAACTGCCATTTATGTTCCGTTCAAAGAATCCGTGGTGTAAGTTGCACTTAGTCTTGGATTTCCGTGCTTTTCCCTGGGGCAGGAGCAGGTACTGAGCCTCTGATGCACTCAGAGCTGCTGCTGCGTTTGGAGGGAGGCTGTGCTCTTCTTCTGGGGATAATCTGGGGGATTTGGATGCAGGATTTTGGGACAGCTGGATCCACACAAGCGGCACAAGGACCTGAGGATGGGCAAGGTGAGGAGCACCAACCTGTCCTAACACCTCCCACCAAGGCTGGCTGTGTGGAGTTGAGTCAGGGGTGGATGCAAAGACATCGGACCTTAGGGGAGACTGACCAGAAATCCATAATTAATGAAATCACCCTGTTCCACCTGTTATTTCCTCTGCAACCTGCTTTGTGTGTGCTTTTCATGAATACATTAATTAGGGGCTCTGAGTCTCGGAGCAACATTAACAAATCATCACGATGCATTTATCCACATTTCCCCTGAATGCTGCTATTTGAAAATCTGATTAGGATTGGTTAATTTTAATCAGTGACCAAGGAACACGGTATCCCTGTCCTCCCTTGCTGCCTGAGTGATGCAGGCACACGTGTTTGAATTAAAAGTCAACTCTCTGTAGCCTTTTCCTGGAAACTCATAAGAGTCAAGGCTCTGAGTTGGGGCTCATCTCCTGTGGGGCTGGGAAATGTCATTCAAAAATCCCAGGGAAAAGTTTTGGAAGATTCATCTCATGCTGGTCTTGAGCAGCAAGAGATGAAAAGGGAGACTAAGACAATAAACAGGAGGACAAAATGCTCTGGCAGCAGTGAGATGAATGTGCGTGATGATCTAATGGGAGCTGGTATCTCCAACAAACAATTCCAGCAGCAGGGAGAGGTTCCCCACCATGTGTCTTCCGTGAGGGATTGTTCCGAATCATCTGCACCTCAAACCATCGCAGAGTCCGTCTGAGAAGGTACAAACACTCTCATCCACAGAGGTACAAACACACTGATCCAGACCAGATTTTTTACTTCACCTCCCCTGTCTGAAAATCTGCTGCTACCGAAGTGTCAGACAGGGAAGAGACTCTCCTTTGTCTCTTCATTCACTGGGAAGAATCCATCATCCAACACTTTTCACCTGCTCCAGTCACAGGTAAATCCCAGACCAGATTTTTTTACGCTCAAACCCTTCATGCTTCCTCTCACCTCCCTCGATGGGACAAATAAAGCTCAATAATATGCAAAATCCCTGATTTCTTGAATTCCTTCCACCCCAAGATGTCTCTTGGCAAGGAGCCTCCTGCAGAAGGGATGAGCCCCATCTGTGCCAAAATGCAACTCAACCCCCCGCTTCCAGCCCTGGGTCGGATTTTTATCATAACTCTGCTTTGAATACATATATGCATTAAAAAAGGGGAAAAAGAGGACATTCAATTGAAAAACAAGTGCTTTGAAATGTGAGCTGGGCTTGGGCAGCACCACGGGGCTGCTGCCGAGCGGCCTCACCGAGCTCCCGGCGCTCTCCCAACCTTCTCCCGGCCTTCTCCCGGCGTTCCCGGCCGCTGCCCTGCCGAGAAAGCCTTTTGTCTTCCCAGCAGGCTGGGGCTGAGCGATGGAAGCCGCTTCCCAGAGGGGAGGCAGCTTGTTTGCAAGAAAAAGGGGAGTTTTCTTTGGCTTTTTTTGAAAAATAATCTGCCATTTATTTTTTTTTTTTTTTTTTTTTATATCTGCATAAATGCTGCAATTCTTTGTGGGATTCTTCCCCCTCTTTCCACTAACAAATGCTTCAGTGTCTTTACCGGGATAAAAGGGTGGGGGAGGGAGAGGCACAACCCCCTCCTCCCCAACCAAACCAACAGCATATTTGCACTGGTTAATTTAATAGGGAATTAATACCATTAGCGGATTAAACACGGGAGCAGCTCCGGCTCTCGGCATTAATTCCAGCGGAGCAGGCGGGTGTGTGTATCCATCACACACTGGCAATAAAGTGGGAAGGAGCTGGGCCGGGCAACCTGATGTGGTGTCATGTGGGTCTGGCGTCCTCCTGCAATCCTGGAGGATCCATGGGGCCCAGGGACAGAGACAAACCAGTATAAAGGGGTTACTGGTGGCCATGGAAAGGGGCTGCTGGAGACTCAAGGGAAAAGTCTCTGGGTGCCTTGTCAAAGCCTCAGTGTTCACACCTGTAAAATGGGCACAGAGACATTGGCCCAGCATTGGCTGAAATCTGGTGGGAACTGAGAGCACAACAGCAATAAAGTTATCCGTAAGGGCCCAGGAATCAGTGGGAATGTGCTGGGAGAGGGGACTGGAGAGCAGAAGGGCACTCTGGCTCCCATTAACACTGTCTGAGTTGGTGTCCCAGCCAGGAGTGTGACCCTGCCTCAGTGATGTGACTCTGCATCTCCCAGGAAGTGGTAATCAGCCTTTTCTTTGGAGCTTCCACCTTCACTGGCCCTCACTGCTCGTCTTCTGCTGTTGAACTCAAGTTTGTGACACCTGTCCCCCATCAATGGTGGAAAACTGGGCTGTTGGTTCCCATCTGCTTCTTTTTGTACCCAAATGTGGGACATTCTCCTGCCTTGTGGCTCCCGTGGTAGGTCCTCTCCTTCACCTTGGGGTGGCAAAGGGCTCCCAATCCCTGCTTCCACCACCCCTGTGCCACACCAGAGGAACAGGAGAACCCAGGGGTTGAGCAGGGAGCAGGGCAGCAGTTTGGGTGAGGAGTTTTAAGGAAGATTTCCTCAGGAGAAGTGGGATTGCACGGAAAAAATAGCAAAAGGGAAATTCTGCCCATGCAGAAGCACCTGTGTGTGCAGGTGTTGTTTGGGAGCTGCACCAGGGAGTGACTGGGCAGTGCAGGAGACAAGAGGAGCCAGGAGGGACGAGGAGGCTGCGGAGAAAGGATGAGCAGGGAGGTCACGTGGAGGCAGCACAGCATGAGCCAGAGCCTTTGAAGTGTAGGGAGAGAGAAAGGAAGGGAGAGAGGCCAACAGAAGCGTCACCAGGGCTGGTCAAACATTTCATTTTTGGCAGCTGTGCTCCAAAATGGTCAAAGAGCCAAAAGAAAAAGAAATAAAGAGAAACCACTTCAATAAACACTAAAAATTACAAGGGCCTTTTATTTTAATATGATTTGCACAGTATTTTTGTTAGCGGCTGACAGGATCCCCTCCCTCTCTGGCGAGGCACCTGGGAGGAGAGGAGGGATGAATAGAGGGGGGATGGATGAACAATGTGGGGACGCTGGCTGGCATGGCTGGCAGCGCTCTGGCAGCTCTGGCGGGATGAGCTGGCACAGGGTTTGGCCTCGTGCTGACAGTCTGTGGAGAGGTGAAGGAGCAGAGCAGACCCTGGAGGGCATCCACAGTTTCCCTGGGCCCGGGCATGGGTTGCCCAGAGAAGCTGTGGCTGCCCCATCCATGGAATTGTCCAAGGCCAGGTTGGACGGGGCTTGGAGCAACCTGGGCTACTGGGAGGTGTCCCTGCCCATGGCAGGCACTGGAACGGGCTCCCCAGGGCAGTGGTCACAGCCCCAAGGCTGTCAGAGCTCAAGAAGCATTTGGATAATACTCTCAGGCACAGGGTGTGACTCTCGGGGATGGTCCTGTGCATGGCCAGGAGCTGAACTTGATGATCCTTGTAGGTCCCTTCCAACTCATCATATTCTGTGACTGTGATTTCACAGATGACCTTGAAAGGTCCCTTCCACCCAAACTATTCTGTGTTTCTATAAAAGCTGCCCAGCAGCCAAATTCCTTCTGACACCAGAGAGCGCCCAGACAGGCAGGTCCCGACTTCAGGATATGTTTCCCACCTGGATGCATCCCTCCCAGACTCCTTGCTCCCCCTCCCAGCCTGCTGGCAGCAGGGCTGCAGAAAGCCCTGGATGGCTTGGCTGATGTGGGTGCCCCCTGGCAGCCCTGGTGCTGCCGCGGGTGCCACTGCACCTCTTCCAGCACAGCCCCTTCCCCCAGCCCTCGGCCGTCCTGTTTTACATTATGTACATTAACTTTTGGACTCTTAATCCCCTTCATTGAATAAATCACTCCTCCCAGCCTGATAACTCCTCTTCCCCCTTAGCTGTCACCCTGGGCTTTCATTCTGAGAAGGATTTGAGGCTCTCCCTGCTGTCTGCAATCAAGCTGCATTCTTTCAGCAATTATTTTGTGTTGCTGCTCTCCCCTCTAAAATTTCTGGGACTAGCAGCTTTTTTTGCTTGCAGGCTTCCTGTGGCTGCTTATCTGCAGTGTCTCCAGCCAAGAGGGCCTTTCATTCCCCCTTCGCTGTCTGCCACTAGCCCTGGATATGGAACTTGGTCAAAAATGCTTTCTCAACACATGTTTGTCAGGCTGGAGAGCTCCCATCTGTGCATGGAGGGCAGTGTCATGTTCCCTGGCAGTGGACGGACATCAGGGAGTGGGACTGAGCTAATGGACTGGATCAGGTTCTCTGTCCTCAAAGATAACTGGAGGAAGCTGTACAAGGGTGAGAGAGGGAAATGGGGGGCAGGGAGGAGATGGGGTGAATGCTGGGGGAATTTAGATGCACAAAGGACTCTTTGCTTCCCTTGGGGCCAAGGACAAACTTGCTGTGATCCCTGGTTGTGGACTCTGCATCCCTGGAAGTGTTCAAGGTCAGGTTGGATGGGGCTCTGAGCAACCTGGTCTAGTGGAAGGTGTCCCTGCCCATGGCAGGGGGTTGAATGAGACAGTCTTTGAGGTGCCTTCCAACCCAAACTGTTCCATGATACTGTGGTTCAGGCCCTGAGGAAGCAGGGGACCAAGACATACCAAACTCTTCCCATCTCAAGGCTGGGGGTCATTAAAGGCTAAATCCAAATTCCTGCCTCCTGAGCAGGGCAGGGAGCTCTCACCCCAGCGTGGGGCTCACTCTGTGAGGGTCTCAGCCCACCTGAGGGGTTTGCCCGTGCCCAGGGCACTGCCAGGATCCCTGAGCCCAGCTGAGCCTTCTGCAGGGAGTCTGGGCTCAGCACAGCCTCCCCTAAAATCAACCCCATGGGGATTAGCAACCTCAGTGCTTCAATAAATCCGCCTCTCCCGAACTGCAGGGCACTGGAATTAAACACAGGAGGATGAAAATCTCCGCTTTTGGAAGCAGCACCTGGCAGTGGAACAACCCCCCTCGGCAGCAGCTTGGCTGAGCACGGTGGTTATTTGTTTAAGATGTGTCCTGAGTGCTCCCCCATATCGTGAGCCCACTTAAGCAAACACTTCACCTGAGGCATTAAGTGGTTCCCGCTGCTGCTCGGGGAGTGTCCCCGCGGCCTCCCCTGCCGGTCCCGCCCGTG
>VXBX01002375.1:157047-176965 GCA_013400415.1 Scytalopus superciliaris | reverse complement strand
CACACCCGCCCGGCCGGGAGCGCAGCCCCAGATCCCGCCGCATTCCTGAGGCTGCACAGATAACAGGCAGCGAAAAGAGGAGCCTCTTTGTTCACCACCCGTTTCGCCGCCGCTGCCGCGTGCGGATAAAGCATCTCAGGCAAGCGCCTGGCAGCAGAATTAAACCTGAAAGGAGGGGAGCGCTGCCCGGAGCTCTCTGTCCCCCAGATGTGCGCGACAGCAGCGCCGCTGCTCCAGAGCCTGTGCCGCTCCCGGGGTGCTCCGAGCCCGCACAGTGAGCACGGACACCCCGGCGCTCCGCAGGGAAAGGGGGGAGCCGAGGGAGCGCTCGGAGCTGCGGAGTGTCCTGCCTGGTCTTGTCATGCCTGGGAGCATCCCCGAGCTGGCTCCGGGCTCTGCGAAAGCAGCCGCGCCGGGGCAATTAAACCAGGCGAGTATGTGACACAAATGTGGCTCTGCCTCGTCACGTTAAGGGAAACTTTCCAGCTCATCTGGAAGGGTTTGGCCTTTAAACCAGAGCTCCCCCTCCCCTGGAGCCCCAGCCCTGGGGTGCAACAGAGATGGAGTCATACCTGCAGCCCCATGGGACATCCCGCTGCTTTCCCCATCGCTGCCCTCCTGTCTGGGGATTCCTGGAATCCAGGAGAGATTTGGCACTCAGCCTTTCCCCTGCCTGCTGCAGGCAGTGGGTCCCCTGGGTGCCAGGGAATGCTCAGGATGCAGCAAAGTGGGCAGGAGCTGCAGGGGATCCTCTCGGACTGAGGTCCAAGGCCAGTCCATCCTGAGGAGTGACCGAGGCTTTCAGTCCCCAGTGTCCAGCCAAACTGAACGGGCACTGGATATGCTGGAATCTGTATTTTCCTGGAAGTGACCAGGGCAAGGCTGGATAAGGCCTGAAGAAACCTGGGATGGTGAAAGGTGTCTCTGCCCATGGCAGGCGGATGGAACAAGATGTCTGTAAGGTCCCTTCCCACCCAAACCATTCTGTGATTCCATGACTCCATGATTCTCTGCTGCTCCTCATGGCAATGGTGCATAAAATCCCTGTGGAAAGCAGGTACAAGCTGAGCTTTCCCTACTGGACTTTTAAATAAACAACTGCAGGGAGCCAGGGCCAGGAGCAGGAATGAAAGGAAAGGGAAGTTGGAATGAAATCTATGAAATCCTCCTCTTCTCTCCATCCTCCTCTGCTTTTTTTCACCAATGACATTTACTCTGCTTAATAAAAGGAGAATTTATGCTTGACTCCCATAATGGGGCCTTTTCATCTCCAAGACCTTGATCCTTCAGGGCTCCTGTGTGCATCCAAAAAAGTGAGGGTGAGTAGCAGGCTGGGGGAGGAAGAGGAGGAGGGGCAGTGGGGGACCAGGAGGGTTGGGGTTGTGACACCTCCCCATCCCAAAGGGCTTTTAGGAGCTGAATTAACCCTGTGGCACCCATGACAAGGGACTGGGAGGGCTCTCTTGGGAATCTCTGAGCATCTCAGATGTGCTTGGAGAGCTGCTCCTGGGGGGGGGAACATCGGGGACCATCCCACAGTTATCAGTTCTGTGAGGAGGGAGAAGACAGAAGCCCCTGAAAAGCCAACACTGAAGTTTCCATTAGTGACATCCCGAGTCAGCCGGCGCTGATCAGCTCCAGATGGGATGGCAGGATCCAATTAGTGCTTCTTGCCCAGGGGAGGGCGAGGGCTGGGGGACCATGCTGAGGATGGGATTGGGAGTTGGTGGGAGACTGGGCTGGGTGAGTGATGGAATGGTGGGATGGTAGGATAGTAGGGTAGTGAAATGATAGGATAGTGGGATAGTGGGATCATGGAGTGGTGGAGTCGTGGGCAGGAAGCTCATCCGCAGCCCCCAAGATGCCCCCACAGACCAGATTATGGGAAAAAGTAGAGGACTGGCAGAGTTGAGTGGCCAAGCAGCATTCCAGCCTTCCCATGGATTTCTCCACAGCTTCCTCTAAATAAAAACTAAAAGAACCCCTAATTTACTGGCTATGCCAGTCCCAGGATATCCACCCCGCTTGTTAAAACAGAGGGCAAGAAGAGGATTAAAGGCCTAATAAATGGGGCAAGAATCCTGGGAACACACCGGGAGCCTGCCTGGGGGCCTGTCTCAGTCCAAGGCTCCATCTCCTCCTGTCTGCCTGGGACGAGGCCTTGCCCCAGCAGTGACTGGGGCTGTGGGGCGGGAGGGCAGCCACTGGCACTGGGGACATCCCAGTTCCAGGGGTGCCACAACATGTCCTGGTGGAACCCATATGGCCCTGGGGGTCTCCCACTGATTAATGGCTGCATATGCAGAGCTGAAGCTCCCTGAGGAAAAGAGCGTTTCCGTTTGCCCAATTAGAGGTAAAGACGTTATCTCATTAATTTTGGAGGCAGCAACATGTAAGAATTAATTTTTGGGGGTATTTCCTGGGACATTTGTCTCCCAGGGCTGCTCTGGAGCTGCCCTGTCAGCCGGGACGGATGGGCTCCAGCACAGGCTGTGGGGGCAGCGAGCAGGTCTGGCATTCCTGGGGTAGGTCCCACGCACAGTGTTTGCTTTGGCTCTGCAACCCGTCCCCTTCAAGTGGCTCTTGGCTGAGGGATGACAGGGGCCAGTGACAAATTTTCAGCATTATTTAGAAATCGGGGCCGAAAGCAGCAGGGTCAGGGCGGCCCCGCACACTGGCGGGGAGGGGGGCTGAGTGTGGTTCTTCTCACATGTGCTCAGGGCTGAAAACAGGGAAGAAAAATCGCACCCAAGTTCCTCAGCTCCCTCCAGAGCCTCTGACGGGGGAAATTAATGAGCTGGAACGTTTTGGCAGAGACGGCTGGGGGGGGACCCGGCAGCGCCAGCGGCGGCGGGTGATGAGTTGTGGTGACCTTTGGGGGACAGGGTGGCTCTGGGAAGGTGTGGGGCGCACGGGGCATCTGTGCCCAGCCCTGTACACAGTGCCAGGGGGATTTTCCTGTCTCCTGCCTGTTTTGCCTGCCTGATCTGCTCTGCCTGGCTGCCCGGGGATTTGAGGTGGCAGGAAAGGGGTGAGGGGGTGGGTGCTTAACCTGCAAACCTGCTTGTGGGTGGGAGAGGGGAAAGAGTGGGAGATCTAAGCACTCAAGGAATGCTCAGCTCCACAACCTCCACTGTGTTTCACTTTAGCTGCAGTTCCCACAACTTCTGGGGCTTGTTGTGACATCCCCTTGCTGGCAGCATCCTCCCAGCTGGGCTGTCCTATCCTGCTCCTGCTTCACCACCTGGCACTGGTACATCCAAGGAGTGCCCAGCCCAGGCTGCCACCACCCATCCTCATCCTCAGCACCCTTCACATGCTTTGGACAACCCCGCTGACTGGGGATCTGAAACCCCAGAAATAGTCCCACAGGCCAGGGATCTACAATCCCATGGGAAACCTGGTCAGGGACGGCACAGACATTGCACGTGGCTTTTCCAGAGGGTGTGACTGCCCTGTGTGTGGCAGCAGGGCCATGAAGGAATTGTTCCCACTCCACTGCATCCTCTGTGTCTCCAAAGAGGTGTGGAAGGCTCAGGCAGTGCCACAGTGGAGCATGGTGTGGGACACATGGCATGGCACGTGACACATGGCATGGCATGGGACACGTGCCCCAAGCATAGGGTGCCATGCCACTGGGAAAGGTCAGAGGAGTTTGGGGGTGTTATCAGCCAAATAAAAAATAAAGCAATTTGGATCACTATCAAGTTTTTATTTTCCCTGTGCTTGGTGTTTTCCAGTTATTTCATCCTTTTAAATTGTTTTTCTTCCTCTGAGATGTGCCCTGAAATTTTACTTGATGAACGTGACCTGCGAGGCAGAGCCAGAGGCTTCACTCTGCCCCTGCAAGGCCAGAGCTTCTCTGTTTCCTGAAACACAGAGCTGTGTCACAAGGGCAAATTAAGCTGTTGGGACTTCTTTTTCGCTCTCGTCTCTCCTTGTGTTTTGTTGTTGCTTTTCTGGGCACGGCCCTCTCTCGCAGCTCCAGGTTCCGGCTGATTTTCCGTTCATTACATTTCAAAGGCGCCGTCGCTCCCCGGCCCTCAGCAGGTGCCAGCTCTGAGCTGGCAGTGCCCGTATTGCCCAGCGAGCAGAGCTCCCGCCAGCAGCCTGCCTTGCTCCAAGGAGAGGGGTGGCTGTATCCCAGAGAACCCTGGGCATCTTCCCAGGATGAGGGAGTCCGTCTGCCCTGCAGAGTGCCACGGTGCCAACCCCGGGCTCCCCTCATGCCCTGGAGCCTCACACTGGTGTCACCACTGCCAAGACATGACTGGCAACACCCAGACAGGGCTCACCTTTGAAGGCTTGCTAATAAATAATCAGCTCCAGCCTCTGCTCAGGCTCCTGGGAATATTAAACTAAACTTTGTGAATTAATTCCCCCTCACAAAGCCAAGCTGAGCTCACCAGCTCTTCTGCTTCTCATGCCATGCCCTTTGTTCAGCCAACAAATCCCAGCAGCTCGGCCAAGAACTCCTCCCAGATCAAATGAACGAGTGTGAATCCAAGTGCCAGGGTTTAGACCTCCCTATATTTCCATCCCGGTTGGCTTTATCTGCCATTCCATCCACCAGGTACCAGCCCTACTGCCTCCGGGTGGGTTCACCAGGGAGGTGAGGGATGCGCTTTCCCTCCAGCACTGGCATTTGGGATTAACAGTGTTTTCCTGGCCACCCTTAATTCAGAGCCCACAGACAAAGCCGGGCTGATGAGCACAGATGAGCCATTCAGGAGGTGAAAACGCTGTGCTGAACATTTCCATCCTCTCCACCTCCTGATGGAAGGATAAGCGGAATGAAAAGGAGGCAGGTTGGTTCAGCTGCTGCTGAACAGAAGAACACTGAAGAAAATCAGTGTTTTTAATGTCTTTTTTTCTGGCAAACTCCTGGTCCTCATCTTTTCATTGTCCTTCCTCCTTTCCAGTGATGAGAAGGGAATAAACCTAAAAAAGAATGACTGAGATTCTGTGCTTCCAGAAGCACTGGAAGCATGGTTGGTTCCCAGATCCTGCTTCCCACCCACCAGCCTCAGACTCCTCAGTCTCCCTCCTTTTCCTGCACCCCAAACTTTGCTGGATCCGTACACCCGATGGGGAAACCCGGACCTGAGAGTGACACTGGGTGCTGGTGTGGTGGCGATTCAACCGGGGCAAGAAATGGCTTGGGAAAGGGTCAGGATCACCCTCCTGTGCTGGGCTGCCTGCAGTGGCACCAGGACACGAGCTGTGTCCCCGCAGCAGCCCCGGGGGATGCAACTGGTCCCAGGCTGGTCCCCCGGGGCAGGATGGAGCATCCCCTCCGGCAGGGCAGGTACCCGGCCGGAGGAAGGAGCCCGGAGGAGCCGGGAGCTGCACTTCCACAGCCACATTGCAAGGTAATAATCCACCCCCCCCGCTGCTTTCTTCCCTTGATCAAAGCCCAGCCGTGAGGGAAGTCCATCTGTGAAACATTGAGCCGTGCCTTTCGCTGAGGTATTATGGGCTGGCAGCGAAATCTCTCTGACAAGTCCAACCGGGAAAAATGGCAAAATGAGAGGCTTTGAGATGTGTGCATTTCCCAGATGACTGGTGATGTGTGTGGGGAACATATGGGCAGTCTGTGCCCACTGTCCCACAAAACGTGCTGATTTTACACTTGGATTTCTCAGATTCCCTGACAGCTTTGAAGACCGGCTCTGACAGCGTGGTATTAAATGCCACTCGGTGATGTTGCTGCCCGTGCCCGGCACGGGGCAGGGGATGCTCAGCACGGTGGGGCAGCTCCGGCCGGGCTTCGGCTGTCCGAGGGGTGTGGAAACGGGTGAGTGACGTGGCCAGCCCCAGGCACCAACCCCAGGCTTCAAGCAGCTTGAGAAATGCGAGTTTTGTTTCTTGCTGTCAAGTATTTCTATTTTTCATGAATTTTGCAGCTCTTGCTTGGACTGAAATAGCAGCAGAGTTGCTGCTTCCCCCCTGCCTGCCAGGCTGGCTCTGCCAGTCACGCTCGGGGTGGGAGGCTGGTCTGTGCAGTGCTGCCCCAGTCCCACCTGCATTCGGTGCTGGGAGGGATGGGGAATAAAGACACTGTCATACAGAAGAACATGGTCCCTCTTTGTCACCTGATGTACTGAGGGACAACTCCATCTCTTGTGCCTTGCTTTTTCTTTTTCCAGGAGGAAAAAAGAAGGGGAACGCCTCAGGCCATGGGTCCCCTTCTGCCCACCCCAATTCTGCCACAGCCCCAGGGCCAGCTGGGAGATAACACAGGTATGAAATCAGGCAGAGTAGGACGAGCTCTGCTCTTTCACTGACTGATTTAGGGCCTCCCTGACAGAGGGAGCAGCCAGGCAGGCACATCCAACAGCCTGGGATGGATGTTCCTTCCAGCACCTTTTGGAGCCTGTCTGTAGCTGTGCTGCTGTGAAACCTTGCAGGGATAAATCCCAAAGGATTATCTTGCCTTTGTGAGAAAAGCCCATTTATTAACCTTAATGGACTCCAGGGAAATCTGGGGCTTCCAGCACAGTCCTCACAGAAGGAAGGGTGGGTGTTGGGAGCTCCCTTGCTGTCCTCCAACCACAGCTCCTTCCTCAGTGAAGTGAGTTTGTTTCTAACCCAGGGAAGGGAAAATGGAGAAATGGGTAGCTGGGTTTGGATTCCCACCCCCAAGTCAGTGCTCTGTAGGGAACCACTAAAGTGCCCATCTACTTTTCAGAGCCAACCCCAGTTACTTACAGGATTAGTGCACATATTTAACAGAGCAGATAATAATAAATACAGGAAGAACATGGATTGGTTCCACCTGGGTCCTGCAAACACCTGGAATTAGTGAGTTAATGCAAGACTAGAGTATGAGACTATTATTTCCCTGTTCTCAAAATTCTCCCTCTTTGATGGATGCACTCAAGGGAACTCTTGAGAGTGTCTCTGCAAGACACTTTCTTAGTAATTTGACTGTGAGGTTTTTGCTTCTGTGCTTCCAAGCAATTGGAGGAGAATCAGCACTTCCCTTGATCATGCCTGACTTTGATATCACCGGGCAGAGCTGCTTCACACCTGCATGACCTGCATGTTTTACAGTCACTGAGGTGAAGATCACAGACCCCATCAACCAAGGAGCATCACCAAACAGAGGGATGCTGTGATCTGCCACTGGAGTCCCTTCACATGCCGTGAATCAAATCTCCAGGGCTTTAAAACAAACAGGTCTGAGCACTGAGCAAGTGCTCTGGCTGAATGGCTCTTCCCGAGGCCAGAGCCAGCTGCTGGGAGCTGATCCTGGCTTGCCTCTGAGCTGCAATATAGAATCAGAGAATGACAGGATGGTTTGGAGGGGAAGGCACCTCTAAAAGTCATCCAGTGCCACCCCCTGCCATGGGCAGGAACACCTTCCATTAGCCCAGGTTACTCCAAATCCTGTCCAACCTGGCCTTAGACACTTCCATGGATGTGGCAGCCACAGCTTCTCTGGGCATCCTGTGCCAGAACCTGCCCACCCTCACAGGGAACAATTCCTTCCCAGTATGCCATCTAACCCTGCCCTCTGGCAGTGGGAAGCCATTCCCCCTAATTCTGTCCCTCTGGGCCCTTGTTCAAACTCCCTCTCCACTCTCCTGGAGCCCCTTTAGGACCTGCAAGGGACTCTCAGGTCTGCCTGGAGCCTTCTTTCTCCAGGCTGCACAACCCAGACTCAGTGAGTTTCCTGAGCAAAGGTGAGATGGAAGCAGAGACAGGTCGGGGAGGGAGGTCAGCAGGAACCAGAGGGGATCCCAGAGGGGAGTTCTCAAAGGCTCTAAGGATATTTCCTCAGAGACCAAACCATGGGAGCTCTGACCTTTTAGAGTGAGCTGTGGGAAGCCACAGGATATATATATATATAAGCCCAGCATTTGGGTGGTTAAGTGGAGAACCTTCTAGAAGCCTTCCAGTACCTAGAAGGGCCTGGGACAGAGCCAATGGATGTGGCTGAGTGGTGCTGCTTCCAGAAACCTCGCTCACTTTGCATCCCTCTCCTGTCAGAGCTGCTGGTGGAGACGCCAAGTCTGGGAGCAGAGTTCTGCATTTCTGAGGGAAAGCAGTGGCTGCACATGCTGTGAAAAAAGTGCTTTGGGATCCTCCTGAGGGGAAACACAGCAGAAACCCAAACTGTTGCTCCAAGTGGGATGGAAGTTGGACATCTCCTCAGTGATCAGCCCACAGTGTGCATGGTGCAGCCCCATGCTGTGCATTCAAGCTCTATTTCTACACAGAAATATGTTTTTAATACTCCAATGATGCTATCTAATGTTCAATAATTATTGTGGCTCGGATTTTCAGATGCACTTTAGATTTCCCAGACCAGTTATTGAATGTGAGTGAGATGCAAAAGAAACATTAAAAACATATTTATGGAGGGCTTGGCAGCATCTCCTGTGTTCCTGCAACCAGGGCACAAGAACCAACTGGCCATCTGGGAGACCTCGGGGAGGATTTGTTGTAGAGGCAATTGGCACATAGTTAGCCTAGAATGCAAATCCTGTTTGATTGGAGGAAGTCCATGATCAAGCAGAGTCTTCCCATGCTGGATTTGAAGTGCAGGTGTCATCTATGAGCAGGACCTTGTCAGGCTCGTGCTGAAAAAATGGAGCTGAGAAGTGGGACTGAGCTGTTGGCTGCAGAGGTGGGTAAACCCCCTTGGAGAGTCTGGTGTTGTGATTTAGTCCCCATGTTCCACTTTGGCCTCAAGCTGCAGCACAGAGAGGGCTGGACAAGAAGGCAGCAGATGTCAGATGGTGCATGAAGTGGTTGGAATAATTTTGATCTTCACAGAGCTTAGCATTAACAGTGGGTTATGAACAGGTAAATTACCTGTGTGGCAGGAGGAGGAAGAGGTTCAGTGAGGATGGATCTGCTCAGTTGTTCTTCCAACGGCATCACTGGAGGTTGGGAGAAGCCTTTCTGAAGAGAGCAGTAGAGGATGACTATGGTGAGCTCTACCTGGTGGTTGCTGTCACTTCCCCAGGATGCTGAGCATTCCCACCTCCTGGACTGCCAACAGCATCCTGCCCCTTTGCACAGCATGACAGAGCTCTTCTTCTGTGGTCCTCCCCATTTTCCCTGGTCCCTCTGGACTGCCTGACTGCTGGTGGGGAAAAAGGTCCCTAAGGAAAAATCAGCCCATCCCTGCCAAGATTTGGAGACTCTGGGACTCAGCAGATCATGACCCATGGCAGAGATTTGGAAAGATGCAATCCTCAGGGGCTGAACACAGATTTGGGAGTTTCCTTTCCCAAGTGGGATCTTTTCCTGTCACCTCCTCAGCAGCTCTGTGTGCCAGAGCTGCCTAAATCTGCTGAGCGGGCACAGAGAGAGGCCACGTGGGGCAGGGAGCAGCCTCCCATCCAGCAGTGCTGGTGCCTCAGGTGTGAGCTGAAATCCTATTGATTTTGAATCAGTGAGCTCATACTCCCTTGGCTGTGGTGGGAGAGGGTCAGCAGTGGAGGGGGGTGGAGGAAACCCGCAGTTCGGGTGGTCCTGGGGTGGGACTGACGGGGCCGCTGACAGAGGCTGAGTTATGGCTCTGCTGGAGATGGTTCCGAGGGCTCGTGGAGCCTCAGTTATTATCTGGCTGAGTCCCGTTTGGGGGAAACCACCAAGGGAAGAACGTGTGAGCCATAAAACATGTTGTCTTTTAATGAACAAGACTCACAGGGGATTAGGACTATTTTTTACTCTGTCGTTTTTCTTTCCTCAGCTCAGAGAAAGTTGCTGAGTGTTGTGTCTGACAACTGCAGGTCAGACACTCCAGGAGAACCAGGCAGTCGTGTCCCATCCAGCCTGGCCTGGACCAGCCTCACCGTGAAGTTCCCATCTGCTCCCACCTTGTCCCAAACTTACCAGTCCCAGCCATGGTCATGCAGGTGGAGGCAGAGGTGAGACCAGCCATCAGGGCTTTGATGTTCAAGAGATGTCAGGAGACCCAGGCTGTAACAAACCCCAGCCCCATGAGGAACCTTATTAATGCCACTGCTGAAGGAAAAGCAGTAATTAACCCTGAAATCCAAGCCTGGGAGGTTTTTGGAAGAAAAGCAAGTCTATGCTTACTCTACTGGGTGTGAGGAAAGAACTGCATGAAAAGCACAGGGACATCATTGTTTTTGTCTCTGTGTGAAGCAGATCTGCAAAGCCCCTCTTGGGTGTATGTGGGGATGGGCTCACGACTCTGGGACTCCGGCACAGGAGGTGCAGGACCTTTCTGCAGGACCTGAGGAGCTCACACCTCCCCTTTCACACCTCTCCCTTCCGTGACAGGGACCTGCTCCAGAGCTTGAGGATCCCATGAGGAAATAGGGAAGAAAGAAAAAACAACAATTAAGATTTGGAACCCAGAAAACATGTGCTGAAATCTGACTCCAGACTAACGAGATTTAACCCCAGGCTATACACTTTGAGGACAAGTTGATGTGGTGGCACACCTTGATTGTGGGTTTGGTGTGTGTGATGGGGATGGTGCAGACATTGCATCTGAGGTCTCTTCTCCTTCACTTCCATTGCTGGGAACCCCTCCTGGAGCCAGGAATGTCCCTTGAGGTGTCTGGCTGGGGCTCTAGTCTGAGCCCTGTCTGCTGGGAGGTTTCCTTTTGGGGGGAAGGTGCCTGGAATCCCCCAAAGCCCAGCTGCTGAGCCACTGGGCTGCTTTGGGTGGGACCAGTCAGTGCTCTGACCTGTCCCCAAGCCCACAGCAAAACCAGGGACACTGGGGGGACTTACAGGGGCACCTTCCCCAGGTGTGGAATGGCTTTGAAAGGTGCCCATCAGGATGTGATGGGAATGCACGGAGTGAGGGAGTGCCAGCCCACTCCCTGTGTGGGAACATGGTCCTGTCCTGCTCCCAAACAGCCGGGGCCCCTTCTCTGCCCGGCAGTGGGACCTAAATCATGGTGCTCCATCCCCTCAGCAGAGACAAATGACATTTCACAGCACAGGTGCTCTAAGATAGAACAATAAATAGGAAGTTCTGTGCCAAGCTTGGCCATGGGACTGGGATCCCCTTTCAGGGATTATTTTAGGACTGAAGGCACCACAGCTGTTTGTGGGCTAATTCCTCTGCCCTCACCATCAACCTCTGAAAGGGACTTTGCAGACCCACTTCAGCCACAAATAAATCAGGAAATGGCACTTTGTCCTCTCCAGAAATAGGCTCCCCTCAGTCCTTTGAACCCGCCATCTGAGCCCAGCATCTGCTCAGGGGAAGACCCTGCCACAGTTAGGCTGTGTTCAGCTCCCAGGGACCTGTGGGACACACTTTCAGCTCCCAGGGATCTGGGGATCACGTCTGGCTCTCAGAGACTCATGGGACACATTTATCTCTCAGGGACCCGTGGGACATGTGTTTGTCTCTCAGGGACCCACGGGACATGTGTTCAACTTCCAGGGACCTGTGGGACACTTGGCTCTCAGGGACCTGTGGGACTTATGTTCAGCTGCCAAGGACCTGTGGGATACATGTTTGGCTCTCAGGGACCTGTGGGACTTATGTTCAGCTGCCAAGGACCTGTGGGATACATGTTTGGCTCTCAGGGACCTGTGGGACATATGCCCATCCTTGGGCCCCCAAGGACACGGTGAGAGACCCATCAGGGTGTGAATGGGACTAAAACAAGACCCTAAATTCTGTGATTAACACAAAACCATGCAAGGCTCAAAGCGGCTGCTGGGAGGAGATGCCACACATTGCCCTCCTCTGCAGAACAAGATTTCCAGCATGTTTTCAGCATCATTAAACAGATAATTGAACATTCCTTCACAGTTTAGCATTTCTCAAATATATGACCCAATGTCACGTATTGAAAGGGCTCTGAGTCTTTTGTGTCTGAGGGGGAAGCACGTGTGTGCTGGGCTGAGGCTCAGTGGGACAGGGTGCTCAGGGCAGGAGGTGGCTGTGACTGTCACCTTCGTGCCCCTCCCCTGAAGTGACTCTCATGGAGATGTTTATTTTGATATTATTTGCTTTTCTGGAGTCCAGGTGAGGCATGAGGTGCTGCCAGGGCTGATGTTGCACAGGGCTCAGGGTGCAGAGGTGCTCAGGGTGTGGGAACCAGGAGCCTCCACGGGCAGAGGGGACACCCCAGCATTCAGGGGGCCCTTGAGAGAATTTTCCACATCTCTGCAAGTCCTGGAGTTAATTGAATCCAAGTGTGGCAGCAGGGCTGTGCCCCTGCTGCTGAGGCGGGCAGGGGAGAGAGGGTTGTTTCTCTTGTGTTCCCCGGGTGCTTTGAGTTCTCTCCCTTTGAAAAGTGAGGCCTCTCTCTGCATTCACATAAAATTTATCTTTTCCAAGTTTCAAAGCCTTTTTGGTCTCTTCAGGGATCTCTCTGCAGGAGGGTGGGCACAGCTCTGGCTGGCTCAGTGTCCCCCAGCCCTGTCAGTGGCAGAGGGATGCACTGCCTGTCCCACCCAGCACAGACCCCACCAGGGGCTTCCTCTCCCTCCTGCCTGACCTGGGGCACCCCAAACACCCCTGTGGGCACTGGTCTGGATGTTGAGAGATGCTCCTCCGAGGGCACACATGGAGGCACCAGAGCAGGCAGTGCCCAGGCACAGATGCCCAAAGGGTGCCCAGGTGGGACACTGGTTTAACATGGGGCAGTGAATCCCCTGGCAGTGTTGATCTGGCACAGAGCAGACCTGTCACAGATCTCTCCAGCCCCTCAGATTGTTTTGTCATGTTCCTGCTCAGTTCTCCACTTGAGACTTTGACATCTGGCTCCCCAGGGCAAGTGGGCATGGCCCTGAGGCTGCCTGAGCTCAAGAAGTGCTTGGACAATGCTCTCAGGGACAGGATTCTTGGGGTGTCCCGTGCAGGGCCAGAAGTTGGACTGATGATCCTTCCAGATCAGGATATTCCATTATCTTTGTTTTCCCTTGCAGAGGACCCTGCCAGTGCAGAACCAGGACTGCCTTCACCAGGAAAAAGTGATCAGGGATGAACATTTTGGTTCATTTTTCCAAACACTTTTGACATAAATAGGGAGTTATAGCCAGGCATTGGCAGGAGGGACAGGCTCTTTCCCGGAGGGGTTGGCAAATCCAAGCTAACTCGTTATTCCCGGAGATTCCGCCGGCTGCCAGCCAGTGTAATCACAGGGCAAGGACAGGGAGCTGAGCCAAAGGACCACGAGTCCTGGGGGAAGCATTTGATCCAAGGAGCGATGAGACACCTTGGGTGCCATGAGATTCCCACACACCTTGGGAGCTTTGTTACCAACCCACTGGAGCTGCAGTTTGCTCAGCATGTCCCTGCTGCTACAGGATTCTTGTTCCAGGGGTGTTGGTGACCACCAGCTAATGAGGCTTCAAGCCCTGTCACTGCAGAGGGACCTGCCCATGGAGTGGGAGTGCTCCGGGTGCCCTCAGCCTCCAATTATCCCAGGAGCCTTGCTGAGAGCATCCGAGAGGGGAGCGCGGGGGAGAGTTCAGAGAGCTGAGGCACAGGTTTGGAAGGTGACACGACTGCCTCTGTGGGGATTTCAGGAATTAAAAAGGAAATTACAGGCTTAATCTATCAAAATATGTATTTTATGCTGTCACTTTAATGAAGACTCATGTAAAGAGGAGAAGGCCGATCCCATCCTGAGTTCCCAGCCTCACGCTCTCTGGGGTTATTTATGGAGTTGCTACACAAGTTGGGTTTTTTCCTCCCCTTTTCTTTTCCTTTCCTTTCCTTTTCTTCTCTGCTTTTGCAAATTGAATTATTTAAATGCATTGTTTGGCAGCCTCAAATCCAGGCGTTTCACTCTCTTTCCCCCTCGGCTGCCATTTCTTTCTCTCCTTTCTGCTCTTGCATTTTCAGGATCATTTACCGTGTTGTTCCAGTGGCATTTATTGAAATTTGCACAAAAAAAGATCTTTCTTCAATGACACCATTTCAGCCCATGCAAAAGATTTATGGGTGCAGGAAGACACCCGTGGCAGGGAGGCTTTGCTGACAGAAAGAAAGGAAAAGGGGGAAGGAAACGTGCTGGAAAAGCAAAGGATACCCAGAGCTGTGGGTGGGGAGGCCCCATGGAGGTGAGGCAACGAGGGCTGGGGAACAGCCTTGCTCCCCCATGGGTACCACATGGCTGTGGGCACGGGAAGTGTTTGGTCTCAGGGGAATGTCACCCAAAATCCATGGATGTGGAGACACTCCTGAGTGCCCTCACACACCAGTGGCATGGGGTGAGGTGCTTGGATGGCTTCACTGTGCTTGGTGTGCACTTGGTACACGATTGGTATGTGCTTGGTGTGTGGTCAGTGTGGGCGTGGTGCATGTTGGGTGCATGTTGGGTGCATGTTGGGTGCATGTTGGGTGCATGTTGGGTGCACACTTGGTGTACATTTGGTACACATTTAATACATGCTTGGCACACATTTCATGCACATCTGGAGCACCCCTGGATGCCACCATGGGCTGCCAGCACTGCTGCCAGGGCTGTCTCCCACCCGGAGCACACGGAGAATCGGCTCTTGGAGGCCGTTTGAATGAGCACCGCAGACGTGTCGCTCTCGAGCCTCACTATCTCTAATCCTGCTTCAAAGCCGGCTCCTTTTATTTACATATTGACTTATGATTCATTTAATTGACTTTCTTGCCTCGGAATTGTACTTACTTAATTAATCTGATTGCGTTTCTGCTTCTAGTTAAAGAGTTTCTGTGTTGCAGCCCAGAGGTGACGATGTTCCTGCAGAGTGATGTGCTTCTGGTTGATCTAACCAGCAGATAGTCTGCAAAGCATTTTAGGATCCTTTGGAAGGGGGAGACAGGCAAAGCCATGGAAAATGCTGCAGCAATTTCCATTTTCACACACGCAGCATCTTTACTTGTGGCAAAAGTAAGACACATTCCTAGTCAGTGGGATTGAATTATCTCCATAAATTCATTACATTTTAAAAAATATGATAATCAGCACGAAATGAACATCCCGAGGGAGACAGAACATGAACATCTCAAGTACTGCTAATAATAAGCCTTTATTTTACAAATGCCCAAGGCTGGCTCAGAGCCGCTGCAGCCCATGGTGGAGGGGCTGATGCTGTGCCCATGCCCAGACCTGCTGCGGGACCCTCCCCACCATCAACTGGCCATCAGTCACAGGGTGGTGGCCCAGCCATGGCTGGGATGCAGGATTCACAGTCTCCATCCCTTTCCAACACTCTCAGTGTAGCCCCAGGAGCTCCATGCCCTGCAGGATGCAGGGAGGGATGGAGGGTCCCCACAAGTGGTGGCCTTTGGTGCCCTCTGTGTGGTGACTTGGCTCCTCCCATGTCAGTCCCACAAATATCAGTATTTATGGGATGATTAGTGCCTGTTTAATACATGGTCAGAGCAATTTGCAGCATGTGCTGGGCCCAACTGGAATCATAAAGAATTCCTGAGGGACTGGTGTGGGACTTGGGGCTGGCAGTGTGTCCTGGCTTCACTCCTCATGGAGAGGGAAGTCTTGATGGAACTCAGGGTGTCTCACTTTTGGCACCAGCCTTACGAGGTCATGGAGGGTCCCATAGTAGCCTGGGGCTGGTGGGGATGAACTCAGAATGTCCATGGTCCTTCTCACAGCCATCATCTCACAGCCTCAGAGTCACAGAATCTCAGAATGGTTTGGGTTGGAAGGGACCTTAAAGCTCATCTTCTCCACCTTGCCATGGGCAGGGACACCTCCGACTAGCCCAGGTTGCTCCAAGCCCTGTCCAACCTGGCCTTGGGCACTTCTAGGGATGGGGCAGCCACAACGTCTCGGTGCAATGTGCACCAGGATCTCACAGTAACAAAACAACACAAAAAACCCCACTTGGACGGTGTCACCATAAACTTTTCCTCTTTATTATTCCACTTTGGTGGCAGACAGGCTGCTCCTCCGCTCCCCGTTTGTTAAATACTGATTAATTATTAAATTAGCCATTAACTATTAATAGCTGATCTTGTGAGTGTTAAAACGCCAGCCCTGTGCAAAGAGAGCTGTGTGTCTGGCAAACCTCAGGAACCTCAGGGAATGAATCCTGGATAATCAATACGGCCTCCGCTCCATTTGCCATTCCTGTCTCATCCACCCTGCACTTAAGGGGAGTTTATACAAATGTAAAAGCAAATTTTACTGCTGGTGGAAATTACCAGCTCACAGGGATAATGGCAACCCTGCACTTGTCTGCAGCACTGGAGGGGCTCACGGCTGCCAGTTCTGCCTTGGTAATGGAATTATAAAATCCTGGAATGCTTTAGATTGGAAGGGACCTTATAGTTTGTCTTGTTCCACTAGCCCAGGTTTCTCAGAGCTCCATCCAACCTGGCCTTGGACGCTTCCAGGGATGGGGCAGCCACAGCTTCCCTGGGCAACCTGTGCCAGGGCCTGCCCACCCCCACAGGGAAGAATTTCTTCCCAATATCCCATCTAATGCTGCCCTCTGTCAGGGTGAAGCCATTCCCCTTGTCCTGGCAATCCACATTCAGCACATCCCACTCCCAGACAGCAATTCCTCCCCTTTCCCTCTCCCTTGGGCCCTTCCCGGTGTCTTCCCGGGTGGGATGGCCAGCACAGGACAGAGATGATGGTGAGCTGTTCTCTGACCACAGGGCAGTGTCTGGGCACCTCCATGGCTGCCAGAATTGAGGCAGAGAGGTGCTGGAATGTGCCAGGATGTTTCCTGGGGATGCTCCCAAGGGATGCTTGTCAGGGAGCTGCATCAGAGACAGGATGCAAGGGCAGAGGGATCCTGCACCACTCCCGGGGGCAGGTGAGCGGGTGCCAGAGGGAGCAGAAAGGGACACATGGCTGACAGGCTGGAGCTGCTCCACATCCAGTCTCAAACCAAGTGCCTGCAGGCATCTCCGGAGCCTTTGGAAGCAGATGGTCTTGCCCCAGGGAAGAGTTTTGGCCCAGGGAACATTATTTTGACGGATGCATTTGCAGTCCCCAAAAACCAGCACTGCTTTTCAGGCTGCCCTGTGAGGAGAACCATCGCTGCTCGAGAGAGAAAGAGCCTTGGATTATTTTCTCATGTCAATTAACGCACTTTCCAAAGGCAAGCCGGGCTCCTCGGATGCAGAACTTGGGATCCCAGCCAGGCTGCTCACCCCAGCACGCTGGAGCTGGAGGGAGAAATCAAGGAGCTTTGGCCAGTGAGCTGCTGGGCTGGAGCCAGCAAATAAAATAGTCATAACGAGGCCTTTGGAGATAAATTTGGAGGCTGGGGTTGCTTTGCTTTAATTTTTTATTCTTCTCTTAGAGAAACCCCCTGGTCTGGCAGAGGCAGGAGCAGCTCCAGAGCCGCAGCTCCCAGGGGTCACCACGAGGTGCCATTTCCCCCCCAGAGCTGCCTGTGCTCCCGGCCTGGGGTGTGCCAGGACCTAGTGGTGGCACTGGATCAGGTGTGGGACCAGCAGTGGGTTTGGGTGTGAGTGCAAATGTGGGTTCCAGTGTAGGATCAAGTGTGGGATCCAGAGTGGATTCAGGTGTGGGTTCTGGTGTGAGTTCCTGTCAGGGTGCAGCTGTGGATTCAGGTGTGGATTTAGGCACAGGTTTAGAAGTGGGTTCAGATGTAGAGTCAGATGTGGGACCAGCTGTGGATTCAGGTGTGGGTTCAGGAGCAGCTTCAGGCATAGGATCAGATGTGGGTTCAGGTGTGCATTGCTTCCTGCCCCTTTCCTGGCTCCATCTGTTTTCCCAGAGCAATCTAGGAGCCCTCCAGTGGTGGATGCACAGGTAGAGCCACACTGCTGGGCTGGCTGCAGGCAGGCTGGGGGGAATTCCCAGGCACATCCCAGGGACACACAGAAATCCCTCAGAGGGGGTGGGTTTGAAAATAAACCCTCTGAGAGGTTCCAAGGGGCACAGAGCATCTCTGGACAAGGCTCAGAGCCACACAAGTGGGCCATGAGGATATGAATTTCCATACTTGGTGACTTGGAACCATCTAGGGATGTTGCCAAGAAGATGCTTTTCCAGAGGGAAGCAGGTGCCAGCTGGCCACAGACAAGGATCTTTGATCCCTTTCAGCTTTTTTGGGAAGGAAAGCAGGATGTTTTCCATGTCCACTCTCCTGAGGAACCAGGGTTCCTGCACCAAAAGTGCAACTTCCCCTACTGCACCCCCACATGGCTGGTCATGTTTCAAAGGCTCTCCCACTCCCACTGCTCTTCCCAGCTGCTTCCCAAACACCCCTCTCCATTGGGGTGGGCTGGGACAGTGCTGCCTGTGATGCTGCCAAACAGCAGGAGCACATGAGGCTGCCCTGGAGAGTGGCTTGGAGGAGCAGGATGAACCCCCCACCCTCACATCCCCCAGCTGTGCCGTGGGAGAAGAGATGCTCCGGATCGCCAGAGATCAGAGCCAGTGAACCCACCCACGTTGCTGGGATGTTGCAGCTGATGTCCATCCTGCAGGGAAGCCTGGGTGGGGAGAGGGCCCTCCCACCCCGATGGTGAAGGGAGCCCTTGGGAAAGGTGTGAAATCCACCTGCCCTTCCCTGTGTCCTCACCATCTCTGAGAAGACGGGATTCCAGGGGCTTGCGGGAGGGTCTGTGGGCAGGGGCTGAGCTGGAACCCCTTTGTCACTTGGGTCTTGCCTGAGTGTCCCTCAGCAGGGTTTGAGCCCTGGTCAGCAAAGTCTTTCCTGCCTCCGTGCCACCTCCTGTCCCTGCCATGTGAAACACAGCACCGGGATAGGAAGAAAGGCAGCAGGAACCCTTGCTTGGAAGCTGACCCGGTTTAGGGTTTCAGACCAAATAGAGCAACAGATCAGCTCAATCCGGACCCCCCAAATTCTCTTCCTGCTGCTGCCCCTGCCTGCAGCCAAACCTCTGATCCCTCTCCAACTCTCCACATAACTCTTGGGGCTTTGGTGGGTCAGAGCCGGGACTGTGAAGCCGGAGATGGCTCCAGGAACGGCAGCATTTGGAGCCTCCTGCCGCCTCCACTCTGGGCCCATGACCTACTCAGATCCAGCTGCATGGCTCCATCCTCATGGGATGAACTGTGCTGGGCTGAGCAGTGCAGGTGGTCTCCTGGGGTGCCCAGGAGAAGGACTGCAGAGCTCGATGGGGAAATCTGGGCACCCCTAGAAATGGGAAAGAACAGGGTTCAAAGGCACTGCCATCCCTTTGGGAGCATGGGCAAAGCCCTCTCCCCCTCCTGGGGCAGGATGCCCCTGGTCAGAGGAGGCGATGGGAGATCAGCACCTCTCCTGCACCCACAGCAGGAGCTGGGATTGCTATTGGAAGCAGGTGTGCTGCCCTGCCAGGTGATGGGAGCCATCAGGGAGAAAGCCTCTAAATAAAATTTATGTCTGTCTCTCCTCACCCCTCTCTCCTGAAACCAATTACACCTCAGTCCTGCCCCATTCAGGGGGCCCACTTGGATTTGCCCCCACCAGTGTCCGATGGCCCCTGAGATGTCCCAGCCCGGTGCCAGCACAGCAGGGGCGAGCAGCAAGAAAACAGCAAGTGCTATGAAAACCAGGCCAACTCTTCTGGTGGCCCCTAATTCATCTCGCTGTGAGTCCTCGGAAGGATCCCGCAGCACCTGGGCTGCCACCCCTCTCCAGCCGCCCCCTTGGCAGCCGAGCGCTGACTTCGAGTGGGAGTGAGGGGGGACAGAGAGACCCCCCCATCACCAGCGCTTTCCCTGAGGTTTATTATTACACAAATGTGAATTCCAGAACCAGCATCTGGGGAGCAGCTGCTGGGATTTAACCCTTTCGTCTGCCATGGGAGAGCTGAGCCAGAGGAGCAGACGCCTGGCTGGAGCATGGTCACCCCCTTGGAGGACTTGGGAATGGGGACATGGCTGGGACACCCCTGTCCCACCTGGCAAACAGCTCCTGCTGTGTAGGTACACGTCTCTGTGCATGGATGGGGAGGCAGGTTCCAGGTTCCTCCCTCCCTTTCTTTCGTCTTTCTTTTTTCTTTTTCTTTTTTTTTTTTTTTTTT
>VXBX01002375.1:128670-155182 GCA_013400415.1 Scytalopus superciliaris | reverse complement strand
CCCCCCCCTTTTTTTTTTTTTTTTTTTTTTTTTTTTTTTTTTTTTTTTTTTTTTTTTTTTTTAATAACAGGCACTTCTGTTTCCATTCAGAGATTTTATGGGGATTTGCTCTCCCTCCCAGGCAAGGCCTGAATTTCCAGCCTTCTCCGAGACGCAGTTCCAAGGGATGCTGCCCTTGGGTTTGATGAGCAGCCTGGAGATAAGGGGTGAGAGTGGGAGGCCAGTGCCTGCTGAAAGGGAGGGCTTGATCTGGACGGCACTTTTTTGTTGGAAGATGGATATTTGGGAATGAAGGCAGGTCCTCACAGCCCCCTCCTCTCCCACTGGCTTTACAGCATCTTCCGAGGCACTGGGGGTTGGTCAAAAGCCACTCGGAGTACCCAGACCTCATAAAGCTCTTCCAAGAGCCAAGAGCCTGGTGGTCCCAGAGCAGGTCATGGATGTTTGGTAAAGCATGACCAGGAGGATCTTCACCCTCCTCAGCTTTGCTGGAAGCAGTGCCCAGGCTGAGCCTGCCACTCCTTTCCCATAGAACCACAGGATGGTTTGTGTCAGAAGGGACCTTAAAGGCCATCCAGTTCCACCCTGTGCCAGGGACAGGGACACCTTCCACTGCATGAAGTTGCTCCAAGCCCCATCCAGTCTGCCTTGAACAAATGCAACTTCAGTGAGGAGGGTGGATCCCCAGCAGGGATGGAAGAGGGCACTGGTGTTCTCGTGAAGCGCCTGCGGCTCAACATGCCGGGAGATGTTGGGAGCTGGCAGGTGACAGGTTCTGTCAAACCCTGCCCACATGCCAGATGCCACAGGGATGGGCAGAGCCGAGGCAGCAACAAGTGTCAGAAAGGACAAAAGTTTTGGAAGAGGTTTTAGTGCCTGGATGAAAACCAGCTGGGAGCTTCACTGCTGGACCAACTGACGCACTACCACGGCTGCTCAGCCTGTGCTGGGAGAAAGGGGAGAAGTGGGAAGTGCACAGGGTCCATCAGCCATGTGGGTTTGTGGGGGGGTGGCTGGAGACAGTCCTGGGACAACTGGGAGCCAAGAGCTGGGCTTTGGCAGTCGGAGTTGCTGCTCTGGTTAGCAGGTCTCAGCAGTGGTGGCTCCTAGTGCCTCCAGCTCACCCAGCTGGATGACCCACTGGGACTGCTGCAAGCATGGAAATCATCCCCCTGGCTCCTCGGGAGGGGACCTGAGCAGAATGAGACAACTCATCCTTAATTGCGGGCTGCAGCTCCCTGCTGCTGCTCCCTGTGAGCTTGAGCCCTCCCTCCCACCCCTGACACCTCCGAGGAGCTGACAGTGCAGCTTCGCAGATAAAATACCAGCAACCAGAGCAATCACTGTCTCCCGAGGAGGTGTTTATAATGCGAGGAACCCCTGAAGGGATCTGAGCAGGAATGGGAACAGAAGCTCCTTTGCTTGGGCTGAACTCCTGCCTGCAGCCGGCGCGTGGATTCTCGCCAGCGGAGCTGCCTCCTCGCTCTGCCGGCAGAGCCGGTCCCAGACTCTTAGCCTGAGAGGAGGAGTGGGAAGCAGAGCTGACAGGAGCTCCTGCAGCACCAGGAGCCTGGCAGCTCCAGCAAAGCCCACTCCCTGCTCCGTCAGTGCCTCTCCACAGCCAGCCCTGCCTGTATCCTCAGCCTCTTCCTCCCTCCCCTCCTACCCCGCAGCTCACATGCTTTGTTTTTCTCAGCCTGCAAGTTTTTTGGGGCAGGGAATGAGCATCCCCCTAGGTTTCATGACCCACCCCCATGGTGTGAGGGGGTTTGGGCTGTGCTGAAGCCCACTGTGGCTCTGCCCAGGCATTGCCTCTCCATCAGCTCCCGTCTTCCCACCACGCAGAATCCCAGCAGGCAGCAGGGGTAGGATGACAAATTGTTCTGACTAATAGTCTAAACAATGTGAAACAATGGAAGTCAGGGAACAGCATATAAAATACGCAGCACGCAGGGGGCTTGGCTATTTCATTTGATTTTCAGATGGATATTCCAGTGGCCGGGATCCATCAGGAATAGAACAACACATGTCAAATTCAATAAGGGTTCATGAGCGGTGGTGGCAGGGGCTGGAGAAGCTCCTGCTCTGGGGTGCACTTGGGAAGCCTGACTTGGAGTCAACTGCCTGGGGAAGTGAGCAGCTCTCAGTGCCCAGCACAGGAGCATCCACCACATCCCCAGAGAGGCAGGGGTGAAGTGCCTGACCCTGACCCACGGAAGAGGGGTAGAAAAACTGGACGCAGGGAAGAGGCGTGGGAAGGCTGCCCAGCCGATGTGGTTGAGCAGGGAAGGCTTTCTGTCTTCTCTTTGAAATTCCTTTGTGTTCAGAGTTATTTTGAAAGTCAAAAGCTGTTGGATTCCCCGGACGCCCAGGGAGGGATATTGCCTGGGTTTGCTCTGACGCTATTTCCCTGCACAGCTGTTTGTGCCATCAGCAGTGGGGTTGCTCTTTAAAAAGAAGATATTTTATCCATTAAAAAGAAATCCATAGATGATGAATATGTATTCCGTCTAAGCCTGAGTGATGAAATCCTCTCAGAGGTGCAAAGATCCAGTTATCCATCCGTCTGCGGCCTGCAAGGCACCACTGGTGGGTTTCCTCGGAGACTACTCAGCTTTTTGGAAGCCTTGGGGTCAGAAAGGCTCTTCAGGGCTCTCCAGCCAGGAAGTTTTCTCTCCCAAGTCTCCTTTTACTCCCATGTCTGAGCAGGGCGGGAATTCTTTGAGAACAACCCCTCAGAAGTTGTTTCAAAACTTCCAGCTGGAACCGAAAATGTCAGATCAGCAGAAGAGAGGGATAAAAAGCTGTTGGTGGGGAGGAGGAAGGACAAGAGTGCTTCCCTGTGCCCTCTGCAAGGGGCCTGAGCCCCCTGTGCCCACCTGGCAGTGCATTTCTGCCCTGTATCTGGGTTTCCTGGGTGATACCTGTCTGGGGAATGCTGAGCCCAGATTGCTGGGCACCTGCAGCATTTTCAGGGACTGCGACAGCCAGGTTGGTGTCAGAAGCCTACAGGGACAGGGTGATTGCTCCCAGCACACTGGGAACTGCGACAGCTCCAGATCAGCAGCATGTGGAGGACATGGGTCTGATGCTGTACATGGGCTTTTTTGTGATGCCCTTCTCTCTGTCTCACCATTCCCTGTTTGTGGGATCTGACAGCTTCCTCATCCAACCCAGTGCTCTGTCATTCCCATTGCCACAACTGAACTTCCACAGCCTGACACTGCCCCCACGGGATAACTGGAAGTGACTTGAACTTTGTCCACACGATTGGCACTCACCACCTCCTTCCTTATTATACACTTTTCAGGTTCTCATTTATTTTTGCATTTATTTTGTATGGAAAGACACACCCTGAAGCTGCCACATGTCCCTGTACTCAGCACACTCTGCAGTGCCAGAACCAATGGTGACAAGGGCAACCGGAGTAGTTTGCTTTGACCAGCATCATGAAACCTGGAATGGCTTGGGTTGGAAAAGGACCTTAAAGCCCACCTCATTCCAGCCCCTGCCATGGGCAGAGACACCTTCTACTATCCCAGGTTGCTCCGAGCTTCGTCCAACCTGGCCTTGAACACTTCCAGGGATGGACCATCCAGTACTTCCTGCACAGACAATTTGACCTAATTTTATTTGCTTCTTGCTCTTGTGAATGTATCCAGGCAGAGAAATAGGATGACAAGGCAGAGAACAAGCAGAGAGAGCAACAAGCCAAGTCACCGAGGCGGGCGGGAAATTGAGCAGCTGAAATTGGGAAAAACAGCTCAAAGTTTGTCACTGTCTGCACCTGATGCAAATCCGTTTGCCGGGGGATGTTGGGAGCAAAGAGCAAAACGCTCCTGATTTCACAGGTCTGTGTTGTGAACTGGAAGATCCCAGAGAGAGGGAGATTGGAGGTAAATTAAAAAGCATAAAACCCAGCCAAACAGACCGATACAAACCCCGCTGCACTCCTGCAGGGGAGCGCTCCCTGGAAGGGCAGGGGAAGGCAGCAGGCCCAGACAAAATGCTGTAAAAGTCTCCCTTTCGGAGGGCATTTGTTCTTCAAAGGCATCAGGGCTCCTAGAAAAGCCGGGCTGCTTACCTCTGCCTCTGACATGTTAATGGGTGTATTTTGGAGTCATTAAATATTGAAATGCGTAACACTCAGCAGCTGCCAAACCTCCCCGCAGCCCAGCGCTCCCCCTTCCCCTTCCTTCCAGCAGCTTTCTCCCCTCTCCATTTCCTCTGTGCTCTCTCATCCCTGCCATTGTGGCTCCATCTTCCTCTTCCTCCTTCCCCTGCCTCCCTCCCTCGCTTTCCCAGCCCTCTCCCCCCTCTGCAGTTTGCCCCCCAGTCTCTCTCCCCATTATTCCTCTGCTGGAAATTCGGTTCCTGGGAAGCACTTGGTAATCTGCAGCTTTAATATTCTCACCTTGCCAGTCTCCTATTCAGTGGGACTTGGAGAATTAAAAATGTATTTATCTGGGTACACCGGAGAGCAAGAGAAACAAAGAAACCAGCGGGGCTTTTCTAACGAGGAATGACTAATTTGACCCAGGAGAGCCCGTCCTCTTTCAGGCACTCAATTTTCCCCTGGTTTTGCATCCAAAGATAACATTGGCGATGCCAGTGGCAGGGATGGGGCAGTGCCAGCCCAGTGCTGAGCTCCCCACTGGGGATGCTGCCAGCGGTGGAGAGTGGCAGTGTTTGCATTCCCTGCTCCCTCAGGTGGGACAGACCTCCCAGAGCCAGGAGATGGAGGGTTTGGAGAAGCTGCTGTTTGTCTGCTGATGGTCCTGCTTAGGCCTCCTTAAGCACTGAGAAATTCCAATCCCGAAGCACATCCTTGCCAAGACTGGGCTGGAACAGACCCTTCCTTCAGCTTCCAGCAGCTTCTGACAGCTCATGGACTGGGAAGGGACACTGATGGGTTTCCTCAGGACTGTGTCCCTGACGAATTCCTTGGAAAAGTCTCTACAGGTGCTCTCAGCATTGAGATGCCCATTACACTCTGTGGGTGCAGAGAGTGCTCCACTGGGCTGGAAACCTTGGGAGAGCTGTCTCCCTCATAGCCTTCTCTTCTCCAGGTTGAACACCTCAGGGTCTCCCATTCTGTCTCCTGAGCAGAGGTGTCCCTTTCCAAGAGAGTTTTTCTTCTGGTGATCCTGGTTACTCTAGTGGGGATGGGCTAAATTCCAGCTCAACCACTTGATCTTACTGGAACCAGACTCCCTTCTGGCTGATCTACTCAGCTCTCATCTTGCATTGAATATACCTGGAAAGGATAGTGGATAACATGGTTTTCCAGTTAAAAAAGAGTATTTAGGGCGGTAGACTTGGGATTTTTTATTGCGAATGAGGAGGTGGGATGAGATTTACTGAGGCTGAGCTCAGTCATCTGTGGATTTTTTTTTCCAATAGAGGAGCAAATGTGGATCAGTGGGCACAGACAGAACAACTGAAAGAGTTCTGCTTGTGTAGTCTAGAAAGAAATCAGAGGTTTAGAAGTTTATGATTGGTGCCTGTAAATACATTGGAGAGGAAACACCCAGGAATGCAAGGAAGTCTGAGTGGAAGGACACTGTTGGCACAAGCATAGATTGGTAGAAACCTGTCATGAATAAATGTCAGCTGAAAATTGAAGGAGGTTTCTCCTAATCATCAGATGAGGGAGTTTATAAAATAGCTTTGCAGAGGGGTAATTGAGGGAGGAAACTTAACTAGTTCAAGATGGGAGGCTGACAAATGTCTGAATATCATTTTAGGATGGGGCTGAATTTGACAGTCTGGCCCCTCTGTACGTCCTGCCCCAGCCCACGACTCACTGCACGTGGGCAAGGTGGGGAGTAGCTCTGGTCCCCATCGAACTCATCTGCTCCCCCCTGCCTGGTCACTCAGACACAGAGCACAGGCAGCCTTGCACACACTCACACTCACACTCACACTCACCTGTCCCTGCCACAGAGGCTTTTCTGCTGGTTAATAAGCCATGACATGCCAGACATCGAAACTATGAAAATTGGCCAATTTTTTAATATTTTAAGCCCCATCACATACACTTTCCTGGTCTGAGCAAAGCGCTTTATGACGCCTTAGCAAGGAAATGGAAACTATCATTTGGGATAATCTGCCTGAGCTGGATTGACCTGCTGATCCCTGCCAGACCCTCCTCCTCCATCCTCCTCTCCATGTGCCCGCCTCTGCCGCCCAGATGGGGAGAGTAGAATCATGGAATGATTTAGGTTGGAAAAGCCCTCTGAGACCATCGAGTCCAAGTGTTAACCAAGCACTGCCCAGGCCACCACTAACCCATGTCCCCAAGTGCCACATCCACATGTTTTTTGAACAGTTCCAGGGATGGGGACTCTACCTCTTCCCTTCTCCCTTCTTTTTCACACCTTTCCAGGCAAGTGCCCTGACTGAGGCAGGTGCTGTGCCCAAGCAGGATGGGGAAATGGGTGCTGGGCAGAGGGTTTAGAGCCAGAGCATCCACTCTTTTCTCAGCACCCCCTTCCTGCTCCTGCCCCGGGAAGGGCTTAGTGAGGTACAGGCTTCTACATGGGCTTCTTCCTTAATCTAAATCAGGGAAAGGTATTTTTTCGTCTTCCTTTTATTCCACCCTGAGTGTTGTGCGTTGCCACTGACAAAGGAGCAGGAATTCCACACATTTCTTTGGCTGTTTAGCAGAGCTGCTGCCCTACTCTCCCCTGTCAGACACTAATCTCTCCTAATATTTAACAGTCCCAGTAGGCAGCAGGATTTATCCTCTGGCCTTTCTACCTGTCATTTCATCCCTTCTCACTAAGGAGCCCTTTGATTCCCTTCCGAAGAGAGGTGCCAGGACCAGCGTGATGGATTGGCTCGTGCTGGCAGTTAGAGAAGCAGCTCCATTTCTCTCAGTTCCAGCTGTCGGGTGTTTATCTGGGGCAGCTCCCTACAGCTGGGAAGGCCCTTGTGCCTCCTCAAGGGGAGCCATGAGGATGGGCAGGCTTTCCAAGTGGGAAGGGGCTGTGGGTGTTAATGCTCCAGCTCCTCAGGGCCTCGCTCCAAACCGCAGCCTGAGCTGTGGACGTTTGAGCTTCTGCGATGATCTGGATCTAATACCATCATCCATTTCAGGGAGGAATTCCTCCCCTAGCACTCCCCAGATCCCATCTCATTGCTCTGCCTCCACATGTTCCCTTCCTCAGCATCCCAGCTGCCATCTCCTTGGAAGCACAGCCCAGAGGACAAACGTGCTCAGAGGGAAATAGGTTCACAGGGTGACCCACACACTGCCCTGGGGGGCTGCTGCCAGCAGAGCTGTCCTGCTGGCCTCATCCTGCTGCTGGCAGGGTGGAGGCAGCCCACACCCCATCAGGGATGCTCCACTGTTGAGCAGGGATGCTGCATCCCACTATCCACCCCACTGCCCACAAACCCATGTGATATTGAAGTCTCTCCTTGCTCCCCAGGCAGGTGGTGGAGCAGCTCAAGAGCTGAAGGTGTCAGGGCAGCACAGTAGCTCTTTATGTCAGTAATGAGCTCTTTAATTGACACTTCCTTAGTCGGGGAGTTGGAAATCATTAGCTCCAACCTGTCCTCCTGCCTGGGCTCCAGTCACAGGTCTGGGCTGGTGTGTACTGGGGTCAAGGGCTGCTCTGCAGGGCATTTCTCCATGAGAAGGGCAGAAACCCAACTCCCTCACTAATGACCCTTCCCAATGTCACCTGCCACCCCAGGGTGTCAACCCTGGTCCCCATAAACAGGATCCATGTAAGGGTCTGGTGCTTCCTCTGGCTGCAGTTCTTCACTCCTTTGCTCTCTTTGTTCCTTTCCCTCCTGCCTAAATACAGGCAATTCCAGAACTCTGCAGGATACCACGAGGAGACAGATGATCCTGCAGAGCACAGCTGGCCACAGCCATGGAGAACAGGCTCCACGTAATTGTTCTGAAGGGGCACATGTTCAACACTGACCTGGCTGGGCAGCCCAGCCTCTCCCATCTGCACATGCCAGTTCAGGGAGAACAGCAGGATAATGTGGCAGTGGGAATGCTGACTCAGCTACCCCAGCATGGCCAGGATGGATCTCCTGCTGCCTCCACCTCAGGTGGAGTGAGGAAGAAGAGGAGCAGAGGTAGGATTAATCCTTGATTGCTGGAAATCATCTGGATTAAAGAGCAGCTAGGAAACAACCACCATTAATAATACCATCCCTGAAAGTGTTCAAAAAACATGTGGAGGTGGCACTTGAGGATGTAAACGTGGGTGGTGCTGGGTTGGTGGTCGGACTTGATGACCTTAGAGATGTTTTCCAACATTAATGATTCTGTAATTCTATGAAGGTGCTAAACCAGGCATGTGGTAACATGGTCTTCCAGGGCTTGGAGAGGAGCTGAAAGGACTCCCTGAGTTTCTCTTGCAAGGAGGAAGCCCAGATCCTGCTGGGATGCTCCTGCAGTGATCCTCCCCAAGGAGCTCCAGCACCAGGCCATGCTTCAATATGTGGATGTTGCACATACTGGGGACATGGTTTAGTGGTGGACATGGTGGTGGTGCTGGGTTGATGGTTAGACTTGATGATCTTACATGTCTTTTCCAAGCTTAGGGATTCTGTGATTCCCCTTGCACAACCTGTGCACTTGGCTCAGGTGCTCACACAGCTCTCCACCACCCCCACCCACAGGCCCTCTCCAGGCCAGCCCTGGCTCCAGAGAGTCTGGCCACATGCACATGATCCCTGTGGAAGTCTCTGGGGCAGCACAGGTAGGAGTCACCCCTCCTTGCTCTGCACCCGGGCAAGGTTGTGCCTGGGGCTGGAGATGACCCACAGGACATCAGATGAAGACACCAGCCTCTGGGTGTGGGGCTCCCACCCTCCAAGGGTGAGGAGCAGAGGTCAGGGAGTCATTCTCCTCTTGACTTGCTCCTTTGAATAGAGGAGGTTTTGAGTAAAAATGTGGATGGACTGAGACAAGCTTCAGGACCTGGCTGTTTTATGTTTGGAAATAACCAAAAACAGCCAGAGGTGGCAGGATCTTGTGCTCTCACACCTGGAACGTCAATACTAGTGTGCAAAACATCAGTCCCAGGTGAGAGTGGACCATGGAGATTGTTCCATGGGAGGAGATGCTCTGGGCATGATCCAGGTATCAAGGATTTTCCTTCTTTCTAGAAATCACCCCTGAAAGTATTCAAGACCAGGTTGGATGGGGCTTGGAGCAACCTGGACAAGTGGAAGATATCCCTGCCCATGGCAGGGGATGGAACTCGATGATCTATAAGGTCCCTTCCAACCCAAATCATCCTGGAATTCTGTGATTCTACATCCTGGATTTCTCTTCTTTCCCCAAACAAGATGAAGGCAGGAGCTGAATGGACAGATGTTGCCATGATCATCCTTCTCCCCAGGACATCTCTGTCCTGGCCAGACTCAGCCACCGTCACTGCCCGTGCTGTGGTCACAGCTCGGTGTGACGAGAACACGTCCCTGGAGGGACCAGTTTGCAGTGTCAGTGCCCACCTGCAGCTTTTTCAGTGGGAACAGGAAGCACAGTGCACGGGCCAGGAAGCTTTTGAACACAGCCAGCTTTGTTGGGAGGAGGGGAATAATAATCAGGACGTTTGTCTGAAGGCAGGGCTGGAGCTGCCGCTGTTCCACGCGGATCGGGTTTAAGTCTGTGTGCAGACAGCTGGCACAGCACAGCTCACACCCCAAATCCAGGCCTGGCTTAGCAGCCCGAGAGGGGCCCTGCCCAAAAGTCATTAGTGAGGCTGCTTTAACAGCCAGGGTGAGAGGGAAAACTCCCTGGGAATGTTTCTGGGAAGCTGAAGGGGTTGGTTTGCTCCGTGCTCTGTCTCTGTTCTGGGCGTGCTCGTGGTGATGTACCCCCTGTTCTGCACCCAAAAGGGGTGGGCTGAGGGATGATCCCTGCACCAGTGCAGGGGGACAGTCCCAGCATGGAATGGTGAGGTGTGGGACCAGGGGAATATAGGATGGTGAGGTACAGGACAGCAGGACATGATATGGTGAGTTATGGGATGGAGCTTTGGGCTGGCGGGCTGTGGGATGGTAAAATATGGTATGGCAAGCTATGCACCCCTGCTCCAGCTGCAGAGGGAGATGGAGACCTGTTCCCTCCTCTGCACCTCTGTCTCTGTCCCAGTGAGGCGCAGCCAGTGGTGAGAGAGCGGAAACATTGCTGAAAATGTTAAACTTTTATGAATCTCCAAGTGGGCTCAGTGTGAACTTGACTTTGTGGGGTTAAATCCACCATTACTGGACACAAGCCAGCGTTTTTTCCACTAACAGCAAGCTCCTAATGGCTTTAAACTGAAAGAGAGCAGAGTGAGATGGAATATTGTGAAGAAATTCTTCCTTGTGAGGATGGTGAAGCCCTGGCACAGGTTGCCCAGAGAAGCTGTGGCTGCCCCATCCCTGGAAGTGTCCAAGACCAGGTTGGATGGGGCTTGGAGCAACCTGGGCTAGTGGGAGGTGTCCCTGCCCATGTCAGGGAGTGGAATGAGATGCTTTGTAAGGTCTCTTCCAACCCAAACCATTCTCTAATTCCTGACCCAGGGAATGGGGCTATCCCTGTGCCACCATCCTGTGGTGTCACTGGGTGCTGGGGGTACTGGTGTGCCCGGGGCTCTGGGAGGCTGAGCCCAGGTCATGAAGCACGGCCAGGTCACCCAGCCTGGGCTCTGCCCCCATTCCTTCAGGTCTGGTGGGTGTGTCAGCCCTCAGCCCTGTCCCTCAGTTTCCCCATCTGAGCATCAAGGATAAAGGAGATATGGGAAAGGTATTGATTTGATTTAATTGCTGTTTGTAAGGTGTTTGAGGCCCTGAGGTGAAGGACACCGGGAGGGTGATTGCGATGGTGCTGCTCAGCCAGCCCAGAGGGCTCTGGGTGCTGGGCAGGACAGGCTGATCCACCTGAATTAATTTGCATGGACAATCCCACAGGAACTCATCCTGGCTGAGCCTGCAGTACTCACCTGGAATGTGTTCATTGGCAGCAACTGCCATTAATTGTGGGTTCTACCTGCCATGAACACTCAGATGCTGATGCTTCCCCTCCTCTTCCTCCTCCATGCACATGTGCTCCATGTGCAGCACAGGAGGAGAGAATCCCTGGAGCGTCCTGAGTCCATGAGAGGACAATCCTTGACCCATGGTCAGGCAACTCCCAGATTTCTCTGCTCAGCTTCCTCCAAACCCAGTCCATGGTGTGACACCTCTCCACCCCACAGCATTCTTCCCCATCCTGTGCTGGGCTTCCCTCCCTCCTCTCCCTGCCATGCCCAGAGCCACTCCGTGATGGATGTGATTAATATCAGCTCGGAGAGCAGCCGATCCTTCTGTGCTGGCTTTGAACCTCTGAGCATTAATGGCTCCATATGGGCACCATTTTTCCTTGTCACGCCACAGCTGTATCTGGAGAAGGCAGGATACGAGTCCACTTGCCAGTGGCAGAACCCTCAAGAGCCCAAGCTCTGGAGCTTTACCCACCTTTGGGAAAGGCCAGGACTATAAATAGCTGTTGCCAGGAGGTCCCCAGGCACCGAGCAGGAATGGAGAAGGCTGCTCTGCTGCTTAGGTCGGGACTTTTCTGCCTGTTTTTGAACTCTCTCCCTGCTCTCTGTTCCTTTCTCTCCACCCCTTGCTCCCTCTCCCTCCCACTCAGTTCAGTTTTTGAAGGGCTGCAATTCCTTTCCAGTTTTATTTCTCATTAAAAATAAATACCGTTGCTATAATTTACAGTGAGTTTAATTAGAAATGAGTTACGTGAGCTGAGCATTAGGACTTAATTGCTCGTTCCTAAAACAATTTCCTCATCTGAAATGTCCCCAGTTAATGATCATTCATTAAATAGGATTTGAGTCTCTGAAGTGGAGCTGGAAGGACTGTAGATTCCCTGGGATGGTGCTGTGGCCAGTCCAGCCCCAGGCACGGAGCCCCCTGGACCTGGGGCCACTGGGGTGAAGGGAGCCCCTGAAATCCCCTTGATGGGAACAGCCACTAAACATTCCCTTTGCAAAGCCCTTGGAATGGGGCTGTGCTGCCCACGCCATGGCTGCTCCGGCTGCTCCGAGCACGGGGGGTCCGAGGCACCACCAGCCCGTGGGCAGAGATGCCGTGGGGTTGGATTTCACTGGCCGGGAGCCACGTGCTGACACCCACACCTTCCACCTTCCTCCCGGGAGGCAGAGCCCCCTCTGTGCCGTGGCGAGGGCAATCTTGGGGTTTTGGGGGAAGGAGATGATTTTCAGGAGGAATGTTGGTTAATCAAAACAGAGCCATTTACAGGAAGTGTGGGGTGATGCCGGTGAGGTTGGTTTGTGCTTCACTTGCGCATTTTTATTCCAAAAAATTCTAATCAAAACCACACCTGGAAAGAGCAGCCCTTTGCCTGCCCGAGCCCTGTGCCCAGAGAGGTGGGAGTCTGGCAAGGCCAGGAGGGTACCAAAATAGCCAGGAGAGCACCTGCACAGCCAAGGAGGGCACCAACACAGGCAGGTCCTGTCCTTGGTCTTCCCACCCTGTGCCCTGTGGGGCTGCAGCTCATGGGGGCCACATCTGGCAGGGATGGATGGCATGGCATGGCATGGCACGGCATGGGATAGGATAGGAACAAAGAGATGGGATGGGCTAAGATGGGGTGAGACAGATGGGATAAGAGGGGATGGGATGGGAGCACTCTCTTGCTTCTCTGTTTTAAGCAGAAATTCCTGAAAAGAGTTAAGCTGAAACAAGCACATTCCTTAAAAAAAAAAAAAAAATAAAAATCTTTGTTTTAGCACGTCAGTATTTTTCCAGGGAGACAAAAAAGAAACCCCACAACAAAACCAACCACATCTCTCTCCACTTGTTGGAAAAGTCCATCCCAGTTCCTGCTCTGAGCTTCCCTGCCCTCCTCTGCTGTCCCTGGAGCAAGGAGAGGCAGTGGCTGGGATCGGCTCTGCAGGATGGATCCGGCAGCATGTGCTGGAGCACTGGATGTGACCCTCATGGGTCCTTGGTGCCTCAGCCCCTGCCTTTTCTGGGAAGAGCATGTAGCACCCAGCTTTGGGAACTGCAGAGAAGAGCCTGTCCTTAGGTCTGGTCCAAGCACTCACCTGACTGGACTCTGGGAGGCTCCTGGTGGGAGGGGTGGCATTTCCAGCAGGAGGATTGGGGGATGGAATCCCCAGCAGGAGGGATGGCATCCCCGGACACACATGGCCCTGCACAGCCTGCAGCAGCAGGACACTGTCACTTAGCAACCAGTAAGCAATGACTAACCTTCCTTGGGTGTCAAACATCCCATGTCACTGATCTCTTTCCAAGGAAGTGTAAAATAGGGAAGGGCAGGATTTGAAGAGAGAATGGGAGAGACACAAGCCCCTGGATAACCTTGACCGCGTTACTCGATGTCTGGGAACCAAGGAGTCATCAGAGGGTGTCTGATTACATCCAGCATCCATCAGCACACAGCTTTTGGGAATGGAGAGATATAAATAAGGCCAATGAAAGGTTCCAATTCCAAGGAAAGGAAATGATTTCCTCCTCAAGTGATTCTGGGCACCATTATGCAAATAGTGGCCAGGCGAACACAGCCCCCCCGGAGGCAACAGGAAGCAGAGCCAGGGAAAGGGGTGTGGGCTCTGCAGGCAGGAAGAGAGGGATAGAACCTGTGGAATGACATGGCCAGGGGACAGGGGGTGAAGGCCACATGGCAGGCAAGGGTGGGGGAGGAAGGTTTTGAGGAGGTTCTTAAGTGAGAAGGATTTTCCTAGCAGTTACAGGAAAATAAGAAAAAGTGAAAGTGAGGGAAGAGGGGGCAAGGCAAGGCAAGGCAAAGAAAGAAGAAAGGAGAAAGGGGAAATTAAAAAAAAAAAAAAAAGAAAGGAGAAGGCAGCCCCCAGTAGTTTCTGTACTCAAGCACAAGCAAACACCTCTGCCCCTCTCAGGCTCTCCTCAGCCAGACACTCACAGGTGGTTTCAGAGCTGAGTGACATGAACTGCTGGGACAGGGAGAAGCCAGAGACTGTGCCACTCCAAAATATTCCAAAATGTTTCTGCCATACAGGTGGGTCGCTGTGGCTGAGTAGGGCTGTCCAGCTCTCCCCTCCATCACTCCTGGGATTCCCAGAGCTGTGCTGCCCACAGAGCTCGGCTGTGATCCCTCCTGCTCCCCTTCCTGCTCCCCTTCCTGCTCCCCTGCACAGGCATTTAGCGGTAGCAGATAAATAAACGGACATCAATCATCGGAGCACGGCAGCGCGATCACCTTACGGGCCTCATTTCCTCTCCAAATACACACGTTTAATTTCTATTTAGCTTGCCTTAAATTTTAATGTCTACTTTGGACATAAATATTTTAGTGTTCAGAGAGGGACAAAGTGGGAGCGGGTGACAGGAGACACCACAGAGCTGTCTCTCTGGTGCAGAGCAGGAACCTCCATCTTCACCCCAGGAATATCCAGAACCAGTGGTCCCTCTTGACCTTGGGGTTGGGGTCCCCCAGCATCACCCGTGGAGCATTGCTCTGCCCCTCTGCCCACAGCCCTGACTTTCCTGTGCCAGGGAGAGGATGCAGGACAGTGACAACCCCAAACCACGTGGATGTGGGAGCCAACACTCCCCCCCCCACCCCGCACCCGCAGGCAGCAGCCGTGACCCCAGCCTGCGCCTCGGCTGCTGTGTTTATGCAGAGCTCTGTAAACTCATCCCAGAGATTCCTGGGGCTTCAGGCAGATGGTTCTGGAGGTCAGCGACAGTTTATTTCCTTAGGGAATTTCACATTCCCTATAAGGAAATTTAAACATTGTGAGAGAAAAATGGTTCCTGAATTCCTTCGTTCACTGGATATGGAGCATTTGGCCGTCCTTCTGCTGCGGTGGCAGAAGGGTCCCCAGTCACACATCCAGGTAGGTGTCCCTTGGCAGGCACAGTCCCTGTTCCCAGGAGACACTCCAGCCAGGCTGATGCATTGCTCCTGGTGACCTCTCAGGGCTCATTGGTGTCCCCTTGGGGATATGGCTCAGTTCATTCTCTGGGGCACCAAAGCACCCCTCCAGCTCCAGCAGTTCCAGCAAGGAGAGGCATCGCTCCCACAGCCCAACCAGCCCAGCCCAGGGGTCTGAGGGAGCACCGGCCTCCCCAGAGCTGAGGGTGATTGATTTGTACACCACACTTCCCCACAGCCCGGCCCCTCCATCCTCCATCCCATGTGTGCTTATCCGTGGTGGGAAACAGGTGCAGGCAGCTATCGGATCCATATGGCGAGCGTTTGGTCTCACTTTGCCACGGGATAAATCACGGCACAAGGAGCAAAGCAAGAAAGGCAGAGCCAGCCAGGGCTGCTGGTTTGGAGGGTCTTAAATGAACATTTTCCAGGCCAAAACCCACTCACACCCTGCTCTGCTCCCACTGTTATCTCAAGGTGTTTTCTCCCTCAGCACAGAGGGAAACACCAGCCTCTATCCTCGTGAAAATACCCTGAGCCCCTTGCCCAGAATCACAGGATCACTGAGGTTGGAAAAGACCTCTGAGTTCAGAGTCCAGCTTGTGACTGATCCCCATCTTGTCCCCCAGCCCAGAGCACTGAGTGCCATGTCCAGTCATTCCTTGGACACCTCCAGAGATGGGGACTCCACCATCTCTCTGGACAACCCCTTCCAATGCCTGACCACCCTTTCAGTGAAGAATTTCATCCAAATGTCCAACCTGAACCTGTCCTGGCACAGCTTGAGGACATTTCTTCTCATCTTTTTGCTTAGACATCAGCACAGACATTTCATGTGCTTCTCAACCTGAAGGGCCACTCCTGGAGGACTGACCTGCCAACCCACCTTGTGCATTCACTGACTGGTGGAATGACTGCCTGAAAGAGAAGTGATTTGCACCATGGATTACCCGGGAGAGGAATCCCAGAGCACACTGAGACCTCCAGCCAGATGCCATCAATTCCTCTGTCAGGGGAAACTCTCTCACTGGTGTTGATGGGGTGACCAGAGCCTGTGTTGGTCACGGTGTGTAAATAAAGCACGTGTCAGCCAGGCTGGAGAAACTGATGGGACAGGCCAGGACAGGCCAGGACAGTTTATCCCCCTGAGTTATCAGAACATTTAGAGATAAGGCTTGTTTCATCCTTATGCTGGACATCAGTGTGATAACAACTGCTTACCCCCATCAAACTGTCTTGACCCCCCTCCAAAGAGTCACCCTGACCCTGTTGTTCACATGTTCCCTCCTGCCCTCTCCCTTCATATGATTATTTCCAGTCTGGTTTGGGTGTTTTTAACCCCTGGCCTCATGGCTTTACCCTCATCTCAGAGGAGTTTATGGAATGAGATCCATACTCTTGCCCTTTTCAGCCCAGAGAAAGCTCCTCATGACATGACAGAAATCCAAGAAATCAACAACTCTGGAGGTTTGCAATAAGGCTGAATCCTTCCTAAACCCAGACACTCAGCACGAAGAGGGGTCAGTGATCCCCGAGCTCCTTCCCCTCTGCCTCCTGCCATCCGTCTGGGTGGATGATGGGAAGCAGACGAGGCACACTTGGGACACTCAGCTACTTGCAGGTACGCTCATGGTTTGTGTCTCTGGAGCAGGCACTGGGCAGGACCCTGTTCCAGGTGCTCCTTCTAAGGGGGACACAGACCTCCCACCCGGAGACCCCGGGAGCGCTCCCACATCCCTGGCTTTCTCCCAGGTTCCTCTTCTGGGAAGAAGACAGAGGCAGGGGCAGCAGCAGGGAGTGAACCTCAATCTGTGAGAGGTTCACCTCATGTGCACACATATCCTGGCAGGCACATGTGTGTCCATGCAGGAAGAGTTCAGAATGTCTCACTGAGCTCCCTGGAAGCCCCTCTGAGCCAAGACTCCCCCCCTGTTGAAAGGGAGGGCTTGGAGATGGTGTTTAACCTTTTGGAAGGTTCTGCCACACTGTCACACTGCAGGAAAGGTCCCTGGGATGGTCAGGGAAGGAGCCCAGCAGATACATCCATCTTCCCTCCCTCTGGCCTGCAGGTAAAATAAACATGGCTTCAAAAACACCCGGCAGCGTCGCTTCACTTGCCCCTGCGGATACCGACTCTCACACTCTCCCTCTCCCTGTCACTCTGCCCCTCCCTGCCTGTGGTCTCACATCCCCATCCCTGCACTCTGCTCCCCCCTCTGCCCCCCAGCACAGCCCCAGCACCCCACGGAACAGCCGGGGAGCACGGCGGGGGCTGAGCCCCGGCTGGGGCACGGAGGGGATGCAAACGCCACAGAGCCAAGTCCGAGGAGCTGCCAAGGCCCATAAATAAGGGAACCCTGTTTGCTTTCTCCTTGTCCAGTCTGTACAAATATTTACTACCCCAGTGACCCGTGGAGGCAGCACTGGCAGCAGAATCCCAGACTGGTGTGGATGGGAAGAGACCTTAAAGCTCATCTCAGTCCAAGCCCTTCCCATGGGCAGGGACACCTTCTGCTAGACCACATTGCTCCAATCCCCATCCAACCTGGCTTTGGACAATTCCAGGGATGGGGCAGCCACAGCTTCTCTGCCCAACCTGTGCCAGGGCCTGCCCACCCTCACAGGGAACAATTTCCTTTAGAGATTTGTGTATTGATCTTGGAGCAGCCAGTGGGACAGGAGAGCACAACCAGGCTCCCCTCTGCCTCTCCCGCCATCCCCCTGTGATAAGTACTTAGGTCTGAGGGGATAATGCATGAGAAAGTGTTAATTTCCTCCCTCTGGTTTAGGAATGCTGCACTCAGCTGGCCTAGCTGGGATTTGCTGGTGGTGGGGCTGGGCCAGCATTTAGAGCAGGAAGGGAGGAGTTGAGTGGTTTGGCCATGGGGCACTTTAGGGTTGCATCTTCTTGGGACCAAGGTCAGTGTGAGCCCTCTCAGATGAGTGGCCTTGGCCTTCTGGAGAAGTTCTGTCTGATCTCTTTGCCTTTAGGAAAAGATGTGCTTTGAACTCGATTTTTCTGGGCTGTCCTGCAGCCAAGTTTTTTGGTGGATAGCAAGGCTGGGATACAGTTCCAGTGGTGATTGTAGCTCAGATGGCACTGACGGAGGGGTAGAGATGTCTCTTCTGTCCTGGTAAGTCTGCCCTTCCTCTGCCTTCCTTCTGACCTGCTGCATTGCATGCATTTCCCTGTATGTAATCTTCCTACAAGGGAGCTGGGAATACATGGAAATACAAAATGTCCTCCTTGCCCTTTCAGTGTCCCCAGTGCGGGCAAAGCTCCACATCCAGCCAGACCTGTGGCTGAACAGCTTCACTAACAGCTTTCTTTTGTAATATCTCAGCCTGGAGAAGTTAATTATCTCCAAATATTGAAAAGGGCAGATGGATTTTGTAGGATTTACTTGGCTGTGTAATTTTGGTGCCCCAGAGATGCTGTTTGGTCTGGCTGTGATGAGTGACACATCATTGCACCCGGGTGCAAATGTCACTGCAGTGTGTTACTGCCTCCCTCTCCTGGGATTTGCCCACTGGGGAGAAGTGGCTCTGCCAGGCTGCCCCAGCTTTGTGGGATTGCTGATGCTCCCGGCTCACTGTGGCCAGCTGGGGATGGCCCCGGCAGCTCTGCAAGCTCCCACTCCTGGATTCAATAGCCCAAGTCCGGGAGTGGAAGGCAGGGCTGCACACCCAGCGCCCCTGGCTGCAGCTGACACACAAATGTCAGGGAAAGCTGCTGAGCGCATCCTGTGTGTGGATGCGGGAGAGGCCGCTTATTCCCGGGCTGATGAGGAGTCCTGGCTCCAACTGGCTGGAAGACTGCCCGTCTCAGCCCCTCTTTCATCACCGCGTTCCTCGAAACTCCTCTCAGGGGTTTTGGGGAGCCATGCTAATGCTCTGGCAGAGAGTGAGGGGTGGGTGTGAAGGTTTGCTCTCCCTGCGGGAGTGTGTTCCCTCTTTCCCTGCTGGAACTGCACTTGGCCCTCCCCTCCATCCCACTGCTCTTGCTGTGGCAGGGCAGGACCCCCATTAATCCTCTCCCAGTGGCATTTAGGGACAGGGATTTTTGGTGTGATGCTCAGAGCAGAGATAAATTCTCCTTTATTTTTATGGCTCCTTCATCTCCTCGTGCTTTGTTTCAGGTTAAATGTGCCATGGCGTTACCCGCGTGCTCAGCCTGGAGACTAAATAGAAATGAGACTAAATAGAGATGTTCCCGCTGAACTCACTCTAATCTCCGCTTGTTTGCCAAGCACAGCAATCTCCCCACGCGGCGCCGGCTCTCGGAAGCTGGCGAGGTGGAGGTGACTGCTAAAAAGGAGACAGACACAACGATTTTAGTATTTCGAGGGGGCTTAATGCAGGAGTGAACTTCAGGGGACCTTTGTAACGCTCCACTTCTGTTCACAGGCAGAGGTTGACTCTTGTGTTTGGGGGAATCTGGGTCAAACAGCTGAAGGGCCTGTCTTGGAGGGTTTGCCAAGTGCTGGAGTTGATTGAATCGGACTGGGGAGGGCAGTGACCACAGTGCTTCCCCCCGGCCTCCAGCTGCTTTGACTTGCAATGCAAATGTTTTCTCCCGTCACCTCTTAACGATCCTTTTTCCCCTCGCGGGTGTATAATTTCCCCTGGAAGTCTCCAGTGAAGGGTTTCCATCACAGTTATTTGTCCCTTTCTTTTCAAAGTCTCTGGAATTGCAGACCTGGCATGACTTGGGGTGGGAGTAGATTGAATTGCAGGATTTCATCTCTGGCTGTCAAGGGTTCCTTCCATGGAGCTGGCAGCAAGGGGCCAACAAACCTACTGGAATATGGAACTCTGGGCTAACAAGAGCGGGTTTTGCTCTGGAGTGTGTGCTCAGGGTGAGCAGCATCGCTCCCCATGCCTGGTATGGAGGAGGAGAAAGGAATGCTTGGCTCAGAGGAGCTGGGGAGGAAGGGGAGAGCAAATGCTCTTCTGGGGGATACTATTGGAAAGACATCATAGAGGAGGAGTTCATAAATCCACGGGGCTCCTCATGGCCGAGGCTCGATTCATCTGCACATCAAAGGAAACCTTGAGCCCCTCGTGAGGCTGCAGGAGTCGGGGGGAGAGGCGGTGGCTGAAGGACAGGGCCCCCGAGTATCACCCCCAAGCACATGTGCTGCAAAACACCTCAGGGGCAACAGCAGGGGTGGAAAACACCCCCTACAGCCTGGTGTGATGGGTTGTTTTTGATGTGCTGTGAGTACCTACAAGCACGCGGGGTCTGCTCTCTGCCCGGCATGAGCAATGTCAGAGCAGGTCTGTGTCCCACCGAGTAACAAGCTGTGCTTGAGTTCTTTGGTCAGGTCTGCCCACCTGAGGTGAGAGGAGCTGCAGGATCCCACCCCCTGGAACTGCGTGGTTGGTTTGTGTACTGCCAGCTCGGTTAAAAGCTCAACCCTGTGAGCTGTCACTTGTCTGGTTTCTCCTGTCCTGGCCACAGCCCTGGGGTCCAAAGCTGCCTGGAGCCCCTGGAGCTGCTGCTGCCCCAGCGAGATGCTGGAGCCCCTGGCAGGAACTCGGCACATCTTCCAGCAGTTTGTTCCCTTTTCTTTCCTCTCCAACTTCCCTGAAGCAGCGCAGCCCTGGAGGAGAAGGCTCTATAAATCAAGCTGCTTTATCGCAGGCACTGCTCAGCTGCTGCTCACTCCAGAGATGGCTGTGCCTCGGAGCGGGAGGAATCGATTGCTGCCTTCCAAAGGTCAAGCCTTGAGCTTCTGACTTAGTTCTGACTTAGTCCCTACAAAGGCAAAATCCCCCTTGAAGCAAATGCTTGGGTATCAGCTGCTCTATAAATAACACAGAACTAAGGGAAAGCTGAGCCCGGCTCTGAAGCTCATGGAGTGCTTGGGGATCCTTGGAAGCGCATGGGCCTGGGGTAACTTCTGATTTTAGAAGCAAAGGGAAGAACAGAGGCTCGGATCACAAAGTAGGGAGGGCTTTTTCCTTTTCCAGCTCTTCTCCAGCCTGACTTCCTCCCTTTGACAGAGGAATCCCTGAGAAGTGCAGCCTTGCTCTGAGCTGTTTGGTCTGATCACCTCACAGGAGGTTTTTAGGGAATCAGTGGGAGAATTCAAAGGGGAGGGAGTGCAGCAGGCAGATGGAATCCGGCATTCCTGCTGCCCTCTGCATTCCCCTGCTCTTTGTTTCACTCCATCCAGCTCTCTTTCTCAGCCTGGCTTGCCTTTCCCCAAGGGGGGCAGTTGCTGATGAGCTGCGGCCCCTGGGATTGCTGCTGGAAGGGGAGGCAGTGCCCCAGCTCTGCTGGCCTCGCTCGATCCCGCCAGATAAATCACACTGATTTCAGATTGATCGTTCTGGGATGTGGAAGAAAGTGGAGTGGGCGGATTTACCCCATTAGGGTGCATTGATCACCATTACTGCGTGTAATCAGGGTTAATCTCAGGATTAATTGGGGGGATTTGCTGATGGAAACGATCGGCAATTTGTGTTAGTTACTGCTCTATTTGCCTCTAATGGCTTAATCAGATTACAAATTAAAAGTGGCTTCTTCCAGAGGATCTCCCCGGACTTCAGCAGGAGCCAGAGCACGAGGAGAGAGGCACATCCAGAGCATATGGTTTGTGACTCTGAGCTCAATTACCTGCACAGGAGGAGGGAGGGAGAGATGAAGGGAAGAGCTCCCGCTGGGAGCCGGGGCTGGGGCAGGGAGAGCACCCAAGGGCTGCCCCAGGTTCCAGCCCAGCTCTGCCCTGGCTAATTGTGAGCTGGGGACAAAAAGGTAGACGAGGAGGGACATTGGTGCATTTTCTTTAAGGATTTATCCATGATGGAAAGGGAGAAAATGCAGTAACTTCCATTTGATTTGTGCAAGGTGTGTGATGCAGAATCACGAATCATTAAAGTTGGAAAAGACCTCCAAGATTGAGTCCAACTTCTTATTAATCCTCACCTTGCCACCCAGATCAGAGCACTGAGTGTCACATCCAGTCATTCCTTGAACACCTCCAGGGATGGGGACTCCACCACCTCCCTGAGCAGCCCCTTCCAGTGTTTAACAACCTTTTCCATGAAGTTCTTCCTGATGTCCAACCTGAGAGCTGGGATGGATGACTCTGGGCATGCTGGCACCAGCAGAAGTAGCTCTCAGGCCATTTTGTCATGGGAAAACACTTTGGGAGGGAGTGGGAGGAATTTCAACTCAGAGCAAAGCATTACACAGTGATTCTACAGCAAATAAATTAAGGCTGATGAGCTGAGACTGATTAAACTAGTGATAGAAAGGGGTCCTGTCCTGGAAAGATTCACTGAGCAGGAGCTGGAAGCTCTGAACTCTACCGGTTTAGTAGATTATAAAGCCAAGAGGGTCTGTCCATGAACATAAAGGATGCAAGAAAGGAGTCTGGCAGGAGAAGCAATCACCTGGGGCTCCAACACCCATGCAACAGGCCAGAACTGGGAGAAATCAGGAACTGCCAAGTCTAGCCCTCCTGTGAACAGGCAAAAAATGTATCCGTCTCTTCCTTGGAAGTGCATTCCTATCAATTCACCTCAGCTGCCGGGGCTGGATGGAGGTGGGGAGGGTTCAGTCCCTCCTCATTCCTAATCTGTGCCATATCGATTGAGGTTTGATATGTGACAGTCAGAAGTGCTGGAGATCTATTTATTCAGCTATTTATAAAGACATTAGCAAACCTGAAGGGAAAAAAAAAGGGAAGTGAATGTTTCAAGTGGCTGCTGACAAGTTGGAGCAGTTTAATAAATCACTGGTAATAAACTGCTTCATGGGTGCTGAGAAATGCCACTGACTGCCCTAATAAGCCCTTTGTGATGAAACAGGCAACACTTCGAGCCCAGAATCCATTTGAGGACGTTGCTGATGTGTTCTGGCTGTTCCCTGCCCTCAGATCCTCACCAGGTGTGGCTGTGCTGGGATGTGCTCTCCGATGTGGGGATAAATCTGGAGGGGAGTCTGTAACTCCTGGGGAGGGCATCTCTGCCAGGAGCTGCTTCTCATCAATTAGGAGCTGAGTACAAGGGGTAGCCCATTCCTCATTCCTGGCCAACACTCCCCTCTTTCCACAGCATCCTTATCTCCCACCCAGCTAGCAAAGGCAAAGCCCTTTCTTAGGGAGTATATCAGCAGCCTGATGTTTTTGCCATCCCTCTCAAAAATGCATCTCCTTTGGGATTAGGGAACGTCCCTCCCTGCTTTTAGCAAACCCAGCAGTGCCAGCTGCTGCTCCTCACTTTTTCCAGACCTTTGAAATGCAGCAGCTCCAGCTGCAGCAGGACCTTGGAGGCCAAAGGACTTACATTTGTGCAGGGAAGAGGCAAATACCAAGGATGGATTTAAAAGAGCTCAAAAGGTGTGTTTAGACTAACAGGAGGGAGCCTGGAGTGACAGGACAAGGGGGAATGGCTTCCCACTGACAGAAGGCAGGATTAGATGGGATATTGGGAAGGAATTCCTGGCTGGGAGGGGGGGCAGGCCCTGGCACAGGTTGGGCAGAGAAGCTGTGGCTGCCCCATCCCTGGGAGTGTCCAAGGCCAGGTTGGATGGGGCTTGGAGCACCCTGGGCTAGTGGGAGGTGTCCTGTGGATGGCAGGGAGTGAGACTGGATGGGCTTTAAGGTCCCTTCCCACCCAGGCCATTCTGTGATTCCTGAGGAGTCTGGGCTGGGAAGGGACAAGTTATTGGGGCTCAGCAGAGCCAAACAGTACCTTGGGCAGTGAAGCCCCAAGAATTTCAGGTGTTTCCTGGCAGCCCTTGAGTCATCATGCCTCCAAACTCTGGCAGGGAGGTGCCCCTTGACATGGCAGGGCCACAGCATCACTGTGGAGCTCAGGGGGATCAGTCTGACCTTGCTGTGCCCATTATATCCAGAGGAAAAAGGGAAACAGTTCTTCTCAAGTGGTACATTTTTTTCCCCATTCCTGGCTTGGCTTAGAGTTGGGGACCTGCAGACCAGGCTTTGAAAAGGACCTGAGACCTGCTTAGGAAATGTCAGGCATTGTTCTATCCTAGAACATCTGTATGAAATGGTGGAAAAACCCCTGTTTGATAGAATTTGACCCACATGTGAACTGCTTTTGTTGTGCTCTCAGGGCAAGTGGGGTTTCAGAAAGGCTTTGCAAACCATCACATACAGTGAATCTCCTGTTTCTAACGTACATTTCTTCATAAATGGAAGAGAAAAGGTATGAGAGGGGCTGTGGTTGTTCCTTATTTTTATTAGGATGCAAACTGAGATTCCCAGTGCCACAGCACAACAGGATCTGTGCAGATAAATACTATTCCTGGGGGGGAAGGTAGAGAATTGTTAAAAGGAAATAAAGACTGTCTTAGTTTGGGGGATGTTTTCATCTACACCCTGACACGGGCTGTATGAGAGCAACACCTTTTCCTCTCAAAGCCTTGGCTCTGGTGAGGCTCAGCTGTGCTGTGTCCCTGTGCCAGGTGCAAGTCCCAAAGCCCTTGGCAGGAGCGAGCAGAGCTGCTCTGCTATTTGTTTTTTACTGTTTCTTTATTAAAAAACTCCAGCTCCAGGCAGGATCTCTCTGTTCAGTGCCTTCCTGGTGCCTCTGCTCACCCCCTCGGGTAAATGCTCGAACATTTACATCGTGTACTCCTGACTTTTCCGCTCCAGTGCATTTCCAAGTGATCCCACTTGGATCTGCACCCAGTCTGCTGCAGGTCTCACCACCACCACCAAATATCTGACAACTCCATGGCTTTATCTTTCCATCTCCCTTCCCAGCTGGGAACTTACCACCACATGCAATCCCTGCCTGGAGCCTCCTCACCACCCAATGAGGAGGATTTGCCCTCAGGAAGAGGGTTTGCTGGATATTGGGAAAACCCCAAAATCTGTCAGTGAAATTTGCTCCTGCAAGTGCTTCCAAAGTCACTCCTCGCAGCTTGGGGTGCTGCTAATCTTGGGAGAGAAACTGTTTTCCACAACCTGTTCATCTTCTCACCCCCCGACCACTCCCTCTGACGCTGCAGGATCTCCCCAACCTCTCCAAGTGCTTCACACCTTTCCCCCCTCCTCTGCCTCATAACAGCCCATTATTGTTCGTGGCCTCAGTGAGTCAGAAGATATTTTTTCTCCTTCTGTGGTCCCTGCAGCCACGGTGGATGAGGATGAGCAGGGCTGGGGTGGCTCAGCACCTCTGGGATCATTTCAGCCGGGCAGAGGAGCTGCCACCTTCCTGCTCCCTGGATCAGCCACACGGCTTTTATGCTTCTGATTATCACTTTTTCCCTTTTGGAGAAGGTTTAAGAGAAAGTACTCAGAAAACAGTGTTGGTGCTTGGCAAGGAGGCTGCAGAGCCCATCTGTTGCTTCTTACATCGTTAAGCTGCTCCCTGCTTTCCATGCCAGCCTGATTCCTGTTAAATGGAGCCTCACCAGGTCACCAGAGCCAAGCAGCTCCTAAATTAGCTGAGACATTAATCAGGCCCCGTTTGGGTTAGTGCAGGGTGTCTACGCCCTCACCCTCCCCTCCATAAATTAAGCAGGTTTTTATATCTTCAAGGCTTCCCTGGAATCGCGTCCTCTGTGCCCTCCACCCCCTTCCCAGGCGCTGGTGACAAGCACACACAGCTTAATTGGTTGGCATGGGAAAGGGCTGACATTAATTGGCTGTGTTTGGCACGCAGACTCCCCGTGCCTCCCAGGGATCTTATCAATCCCATCTCGGAGAGCAACAGCTCCCGAGCACGGCTGCCAGGGAGATGGGGCTGATTCCTCGCTGCTGCTGATGGAAATTTAGGTTGGCTCTGACGGCCCTTTGGCTGGGGAAGAGCAGTTTCACAGCCCAGCTGGCAACGCCCGCAGCGACTGTGGGAGGGATGCGCAGGCATCACCTCCTGGTGGGAGGGATGGGGTGGGATGGGATGCGATGGGATGCGATGGGTGGGAGAGGACGCGGTGCTCGTGGGACATCGCACCGGAGCAAGGAGCACCGGGATCCCCGTGGATGCCGCTCCTGGAAGGAGGTGGGTGCAGCCACCGCACCAGCCTTGGGGGTGGTTGAGACGCCTTGTCACCCTCATTTCTGTGTTTGTGGCTGCTGGTGGGTAAGGGCAGGGGTGGCACAGCTGGGAGAGTTCCTCTGCTCCCCTCCATGAGCTGCATCTCCCACTGCTCTGCAGGGCAGCCCTTCCTGAGGGTGCAGCCTGATTTTGGTTTAGTCCATCCTATACTCTCACATGTTAGAAAGTGAGCAGTAAGTTCACATTTTGGGAGCTATGGATTTGTGTAGGGGTGTATGTATTGGGTCTCTGACGAGATCCAATAGCCAATTACTTATTTTAAGGGACAAATCTAGTAGTTCCTGGATCCGATTGTTTTCACATCCCTCCTTTTATCTGATTAATTCATAACTCATCTTCATAATTAACTGTGAAAAACAGCATCTGTACCCCCTCACCAAACAATCCTTTCACCATCAGGGAGCAGTGCTTGTGTTGGGATGAACAGGAGGTTTCTGGTAGCGTTAACAATAAAAAAATAATTTGATGCCTTTTTTATGACCTGGTTATGACTCTCTGCCTTCCCTGTATTTATTTAATTGGGGCCGAAATGGCCCCACGTCCGTCCCTGGTGCC
>VXBX01002375.1:94574-128309 GCA_013400415.1 Scytalopus superciliaris | reverse complement strand
AAAAAAAAAAAAGAAAAAGAGCACAGTCAGTCTCCAGTCCTGCAAGTTCCCAGTGTGGAGCTGCCCCTTCCCTGCGCTGGTTCCCAGGACAAGCACCTTCCTGCCTCTTCCCCCATTCACATCCAGGGAACTGGGGGCAATTTGGAACAAAGCCCTCAACAGCCTGAAGAGGGGACGGTAATTCAACTTTTTACACCTTTTTATAAAAGGAGGGTTTGGGTGAAGGGAGAGAGAAAGTGGCTCTTAATGGCTCATAAAAGCGGTCGTGTGGCTTTACCCTTCCTTGAAGCAGGGAGGCAGAAGGATGTTAGGAATGCCCAGCCAGGAGCAAAGGTTCCTAAGGCAAAGGACGTGCCCCGGCAGGGGAGGTTGCCAGGGGACTGCAGGAGAAGTTTTAATAATGAAGGTGATAAAACACCGGCACAAGTTGCCCAGAGAAGCTGCGGCTGCTCCATCCCTGGGAGTGTCCAAGGCCAGGGTGGACGGGGCTTGGAGCGACCTGGGCTGGTGGGAGGTGTCCCTGCCCATGGCAGGGGTGGAACAAGATGAGCTTTAATGTTCCTTTCTACCCAAACCATCCTGGGATTCTGTGAATTTTCAGAGGGAATAGGGCATCCCTCTACCCTTGCAGTGATGGTTTCTTCTGATGCCATCTCTTGAAGTGATTACTTTAGTCAAAACCCCCACCTCCACTGCCAGCTGCAGGCTGAAAGCACCCCTGGGCTCCCCCAGCTCCCTCGAGAGCTGCAGCCTCCCTTCCAAGGCCATGGGCAGCCCTTGCACTGAAGATGGAACAAACTGCTCAGCAAACCCCTAAATCTCCTCTCCCGCGGCTCTCCCTGGGGATGTGTTATCTCAGCCTGACTTCACTGCCGGGAAGTTTAACAATATTCAGCTTAAGTTTTCTTTCATTAACATGATCCCCTCCTCGCTCTTTGCAGCCTCAGCCTCCCTGTCCACAGTGTTTATGTACTCCAGCTATTTGCAGGATGCTGTCATCCCTTCATTTAGCTGTTGCTTGCTTGGAGTAGGCGGATGCTGCTCTTAAAACATTTGTGTCTGGATTCCTCCAGCCTCTGGATCAGAACAACCTCCCCTTAAAGCCTTGTATCAATATCTTTTCTAGTGACGAGGTGCTTAAGGAACATGCCACAACCCCCCGTTTAATCCACCCTCTCCAGCCCAGTACAAACACAGAGCAATGTGTGTCCACAAAACATCCCAAAATCCTTACTTGGAAGGTTTTCCACTCCAGCCACAATTATCTCTCTTGGGGAGTGGTTGAGAAAGAGCACAGGCTGCCAGTGACAGGCTTTGGACATCCCTGGGAGCTGCTGGACCACGTTCAAGGGCTGAAGGCAGTGATGGGAAAGGATGAGGGGCAGCAGAGTGGACTCGCTGCCTCAGCCCTGCTTTGAGGCCAGAGTTTGGTGTGAACAACGTCTCTGGAGAGGAATGGGAACTGATTTATTTGTTTTAGAGGTTGGATTGTACTGTAGGAACATCTACCAAAGAAAAAGGTTCTACCCAGCATCTGCCTGTGACCCTGACTGCAAAGTTGACAAGGCACAATTGCTGCCCTCCAGCTGGAGGAAGCTCTGATTGGAGTCTGGAGAAAGCCAGATTTATAAATTAAAGACATGGAATTCAAGGGTTTTCTCTCTGCTGTGCACCATCACCAGCTGTGTGTTGGGAGAATGTTTGGAATGGTGGATGGCTGCCCTTGTTTGGTGTCGCACTGGGTGACGGGGGGACTTTGCTTTGTTTGCATCTTATTTTTGTAATTTTAGGAGAAAAGCCCTGACACTTTGTCCTTCACCACAGTAGGTGCAGGTCTGTGAGAGTGGCACCTGTCTGCTCGTGGCCAGGATAGGTGAGTGCCAGCCAAGTCCTTCCCTCTGCTCTGTCACCTTGTGTCACGTTGATTTCTTGGATATTCCATCCCTGGATGTGTCCAAGGCCAGTTTGGATGGTTTGGGGCAACTTTGTCTAGTGAAAGGTGTCCCTGCCCGTGTCAGGGAAATGAGTTGGGCTTTCATGTCCCTTCCAACCCAAACCAGTCTGTGATTAATTCTCTGGTTCTTGTCTGGGGCAATTGCTTTCCAGTGTGGGGAAAATCCCCTCAGAGCTTGCAAATCCTGGAGGCTCCCTGAGCTGTGCCCTCTGAGCCAGATAACATTGTGTGTTACTGAGGGTTTGGGTTTCCTCAGAGAATAACTCGTTTGCCATTAAGCCCCAAACCTTTGCTGCTAAAGAGAGGCTGAGCTCACAAGGATATAACATTTCCAGGAGGGAATGGAGCCGCAGCAGGCCAGGCTGGTCCTGCTCCCGCAGAGGGGCTCAGAGAGGCAGGGGGGGCTCCCTGAGCTCATGGCCCCGCCTTCTTCTCGGAGGGAAGTGGTGGAACGTGGTTTTTCTAGGGTGGCAATGGAATACAGGCAGAGCAACATCTCCAAAAGTTCAGGGGCTGCTCTGGGACTTTGTATCACACAGGTTTCCCCAGCGAGAATGGAAGTTTTGGGTGACCCTTTCCTGCACTGCTGCACCCACAGTGCTCAGCTCAGTTTTACTATAAAAATGGAATATATTTATTCCGTCTTAATGCAGCTTTTAGCCTATGCTCTAAATTGTAATGCGATAGAAAATACAGATTCTAACTGTTTCTGTTTACTCCTCATTTTTTTCCATCAGATACTCGCTGTTAAACCACTGTGCTGTTGCAATGTGGAGACGTTATTGCAGACAAGTGACGGGGCCTGAGCGTTCCATAATGTCTGGCTAATGAGAGATGAAACTGGTTCCCAATAGGAAAGCTGAAGGCACGAACTGGGAGTTTAATCTGGGGGGAAGAAGAGATCCCAGAGTGTGGGACCAGAGTGACTGCATTGACTTTATCCATTTGACATGGAGGTGAACAATTTTTTTCTTTTACAAATCTTTATCATATTGCAAGTTCTCTTTGGGAATAGCAACATTTTCCTGTCACAGCCCTGCAGCAGGTGAGTGCAGGGAATCCACTGCCCAGCAGAAGGCAAAGGCTCTGCTGATGTTTGAGTTGAGTTCATTGATTTTGTGAACAAAGTTATCCAAGTGGCCTATTTTGTGAAAGATTCACACTGATCCAGAGGAAAAAAAAAAAGGCAGAGCAGAGGGCAAAGCTCTCCCTTCCTCTCCAGTTGTGCAATTAGGTTTTGATTCTGAGCCTGGGTAATGTAGGGCGGCTCCAGCATTCCCATTCCCCAGCTCCTGGGCTTAATTGCACTTCCACTGGCAAGCCCAGCAGTGTCTGCATGTGTTTCAAATGAACTCCCCACTGCAGGCTGGTTTTGCTGAGCACCTTGGTGTGATTGGCTATTAAACCCTTTTCAGCCCAGGGAGAATTATCCCTGTTTTCTAGCATGTCCCTCCCTCCTTTGCCTTGCTCTGCATTTCCTAATATTCCCTCAGCTCCTTATCTCTTGCAAAAGCCCCTCCTGGAGCCATTTGTCTCTTCCCTTGATGAAATCCATGCCTTTGGGGGGACCAGCTGGATTTTCCCACTGAACAAGATGGTCCTGGGGCTGCAGCAGCTCTGCCCAGTTTTTAGGGGCTTTTGGGGAATAAAGGAAGAGTCAAGGAAAGGAGAAAAAAAAGACAAAGAGAGCAAAGGAGGGTGAAGTGAGCCCAGTGGTAAATCCATCCCTGAAGCTGCAGCACAGGCAGGAAATGATCTCTTAACACTGTGCACCTGCATCCCGGGAAGAGCATCCAAAAGGGGCCCAAGCCGGCGGCAGGATCTGCAGGAATGGCGCTTCTGACTCCAACTACTGGGAGTTTTAAGACTCCTTGGCCAGCTTCAATTCTCACTTGGCTTCTGGTTCCTGCCTCCCTGTGCCTCTGCCAGATGTGCTCTCCCTTTCCCTTATCCTGCAGTAAACGAAGCCGGTGCTGTTGGAAAGTATCAAGGGGGCAGCTCTGGAAGCTTGGGCCAGGGTAGTGCTAGGATGCTGGAATGTTGGGAAAGTGGGTTGCTGAGATGCTGGCAGCACCTTCATACCCTGTACAAAGCACTGTGGTTTAATGCCCAGAGCAAGGCTGGAATTTGGAGAGGGGGATGCTGCTGAGGAGCTGTTAGCACCCAGATCCAATCTGGATCCATCAAACCTGGGATCTCACAGCTCTCCAGCTCTCCCATGCCAAAGCTCCTCATCGGGAAGAAATAAATGTGTAGACAGATGAAAAAGTGCTTATCCAAAGCTGTGGCACCCAGCACTGGCACGGAGCCTCCCCAGCTTAACCCACACAGGGAGTAAGTGGCTGAGAGAGGAACACCAACAGGCCCCAAACCTGAAGGAAAATGTCCTGCCCCTGCAGGAATCCTGTCAGGTGGCCATGAGGAGGGGCAGGAACCCGCATCCCTGCTCCCATCTACAGCCAGAGGAGGCTGATGGGGCTGGCCCAGGTGCCACCAGAAGCACAGGTTGATCCAGGTCTGCTGGCTCAGGAGTGACACCAATCAGAGCTTCCCTCAAGATCCGGTGCTGAGGGTTCTGCCTGACCTGGGAGGATTTGATGTGACTTGAAAGGCTGGGGAGCTGCAAAAGTCACCACGGAAAGGCGATTCCCAGTAAAGCAGACTCGCCCATCCAGGGACAAATCCTCTTCCTTCCAATCACAGCTTTTCCAGGGGATTTCCCTTTCTCCAGCACAGGCAGCATCCCTACAAGTGGTTCCTGACAGATGAGCACACCTTGGCCCCACCTCAAGGGACGGAACCACTTGCAAACAGGGTCAGTGCTGTGAGTACACGGTCAGGTCAGCGTTCCCAAATTCCCTGTGCTCACCTCCCCACCCTCCAGATGAGAAGGAAGAAAGGGGTCAGAGCGTCTTTGGCAGTGGAGACCTAAGGCTTGGAAAAGCCTGAAAGCGATTGCCTGCAGCTGCTGCCGCAGCAGCTACGCCCGAGCCGTGGCAGGACTGCTTGGATTCCAGCAGGATGGGAGAGGTGCTTTCTCCAGGCTCGCTTGCCCTGCCCGCGGGGGGTCATAACAAGGCGATTGTGGGATTTAAGTCCATGATGGTGGAATTAGGCGTTCCTCAGCCGGGACTGCTCCACATTCTTTCCCCCTGATTTGCCACTCTCCTTCCCCCGACCAGAAACCAGCTCAGCACAGCTCCCTTCCAGCTCCGGCACTGGAAGTTTCCAGCCCAGCCTCAGTCCTGTGTCCTTCTGAGCGAATGTGCCTTGATTTAATGCTTTGATTTGAAAGTTATTTTTTACAATAAGAGAAAGATGGTTCATGCCAAAAAAAGCAGTTTCATAAAATGCTGAACATGACTTGCATTCTGTAATTGCAAACCTGAGAGACTTGGGGTAATTGACGTTTTGGATGTATTGCAGAGTATCGTATTTAATCTTGAAAAGCAGGTTCCAGGCAAAGGAGGCAACTGCCAAGCCAAACTCAGACTCCTCGCCGGGCTCCTTCCATAACTCATTTTCAAATCTATCCAGCACAGTCCTGAACCTAAATGTTTACATTTTTGATTTACTAAGATAACATTCCTGGGTCACCGAAACTGTTTGTCAGGGAAGGGCTCGAGGAGACAGCAGGAATTAATGATGCGGGATGTGTGAGAGGTGCTGGCACTTCCCAGAGTCACAGATCACAGAACTTTTGGAAAAGACATCCAGGATTATCAAGTCCAACCTGTGACCCATCCCCACCTTGTCACTGAGCCCAGAGCACCGAGTCCCACATCCAGTCATTCCTTGAACCCCCCCAGGGATGGGGATGCCACCACCTTCCCGGGCAGCCTGCTCTAATAGCTTCATATTTTCTGTGAAGAAGAGCTTCCCAGCCCTCCAGGGAGAATGTGTTCATATCCCATGATCCAGGGGATGGCAGTGAGGTTTTGCCATCCTCCCATAGGTCCCGATCTTATTTGGGGGATGGAAAGGCGTGTGCCCCATTTCACAGGGGTGGAGCTGAATGGTGCGGACTCTGTGATGGGCTCAGTGCAACACACTCGGAGCTGCTGGGGGCTCCATTCACGAGTGTGTGAAATTCCATGAAAGTGGGGCCAAACACCAATGAAATTCCACAGGAGTGTGACTCAGTGCCTGTGGATTTCTGTCTGTGCATGACTCTGTGCACGTGTAATTTCATAAACGTGTGGGATGTGGCTGAGGCTCAGAAAGCGCGTCGGAAGTGGGAGCCAAACTTCCAAGCGAACCCAAGGCTTCTCCTTCTCCTTTGTCTGCAAACACAGCTTCTGTAAGGTATCTGCCCCACATTATCGTTGTTTACAGCCCAGCTATAAACATTTGCTTCTGTTTGAAATACAACAAATATCAGCGGAAATCTGCTCCCTGCTTTCTGCATCCTGGTGAAGGATCCCAGGGAAGCATTTCCAGTCCAGCCCCCTCCTTGCAAACAGAATGTTTACATTGCTGCAGATTTCGGTGGAGCAAACACTCATTTACAGCGGTGCAAATGAAAAGAAAGCAGAAAACCCAGGAATTTCAGAGGGAATTACACACCCCTGACCATGGAAATGAAGACACAGCCTTGGCACAGCAGCTCCGAAAAGCACTGGCTGAGTTACTTTTGCATCGGAATGAATTTTGACTCTGTGACTTGCACTGGATGGATCCAGAGGTTTGAACTGCTCTTCTTAAAGGTGTCCTGGAAGAGCTGCAGGGCCAGGAGTGGCTTCTCAAAACCAACAGCACCGTGCCAGGCCTGGCACATTTATTGTAGCTGCCCCCAGGATTCAGCCAGGATTAGGATGCTGTTGGATTTAGTGCTCTATGCTGGAAATTACAGGATCACACGATAGTTTGGGTTGGAAGTGACTTTAAAGCTCACCCAGTTCCACTCCCTGCTCTGGGCAGCCTGTGCCAGGGCCTCATCTCCCTCAACTTAAGGCCATTAATGCCTTTTGCCAGGGAGATGTGGGGAGAAGAACCTCCCCTTTCCCTCTTCTGGGATGGGTTTTCCAGCAGTGCTTCCAGCCCACTTTAGGGATGATTCGGGGGTCAAGGCTGGCATTGCTGGGAAGGGACGATTATTTGCCCAGCTGCACATCTTTATTCATACCGTGCCCATTGATGTTCCCATTTTGCATATTCCATTGTGGAAGTGGGATGGGGAGGAGGGACTGGGGAGTGGGGGAGCGATGGCCACGTCTCGGGGCGCTGGGCTGCTCCTCTCCCTCAGCGGCGGCAGCGGGAGCTCGTGGCTGTCGGGATGTTCACATCTGGTCCCGATTTGTGGACAATGGAGCACCAGCCCCTTGCTGCACACGGACGAGCTGTGACAACTTGACAGCCTGCCCAGGAATTCAGACCGACCCATTCCTATCCAAAGCCATCAGCGCTGGCTGAGCCAGCACTGCAAGTAGGGGGGCGAATCCTAATTTTGAAGGGAGGGCAATAAGACTTGCCTATTTTTTTTTGAATTTGGGATAAGTGGTGTTAGATCTTTCCTTCCTCTGGGAGAGGGCTGTTTGGGAGCAGTGCAGGAGTTGGGATGCCTTAAAGCAGAGCAGCGTGCTGGTTTCAGATGTTCCCTGCCCTCTGCTCCTGGGCAGTCCTTAAATCTTTCCTCACCCCTAGAGCAGCCAGAGCATGGCAGGCAGCTCTGTCCAGCCTTCTCCCTGCCTGCAGCCAGGGAGGCAGTGAGGGGCTCTCCTCCTCATCACCATCATCCTTCTCATCCTCCTCAGGTGCCCTCTCTCAGGCCTGTGCTCTCTAGGGCTGGAGATCTGCTTGGGTACCCAGGGTCTTTCCATGGGAGGGATGAAGGCAGAAGGGGCTTCAGCCTTTCCAGCTTATTCTGGAAGAAAATCTCTGCTCCTGCTCTCAACTGTCCTGCAGGACAAATTTCTCCAGCCAGCCAGCCAGCCATGCCATCCCACAATCATGCTCCAGACCGATGTAGTGGGGTGTGCTCTGATCCTGCAGCAGGTGACAAGTTCCTGAGGTGCATCTGTGACTCTTCAATGCCTCTTTGGCTCAGGACATGTGCCCCAACCTCTACTGTGTGCTGCTTGCCCCTTCCCCTTCCAGACCAGCCTGCTGAAGGTCAGCAGAGGCCCGGAGAAAGATGAGGATGGTCTCCCTCCTCCTCGAGGCTGTCCCCAGCTGCACTCCCACTCCACAGCACGCACGGCATCGCTTCACTCTCCTCAGCACAATGAGAGGGTGTAAGTAGGTCTGAGCCAGCCTGACAAAATACAAGGGACCTAAACTGCATTACCTGGCACTCCAGCTCAGGATCTGACCTTGGGGATTAATTAGATAAACAACCATCTTGTACAGTACCTTATATAAATGTACAAGCAAGGCACCATTAAGGATTTTGCTGTCACTAACCTAAGCCCTTAGTGATTTAATTAGACAATTACAGGGTGCTTGGGAATGCTCTCATAGTAACCAGAGATATTAACACCATTTGTATTTATATTTAATGGCATTGCAGAAGGGATTTTAATTATTCTTTCTTGTCTTTAAACTTCCAAAGAGGAAATTCTTTCCTGACTTTAGCAGCCTCTTGCAGGTGGTGTGACAAATACTGTGTCCCAGGGCCAGAACCCTTTTCCATTGTTTCTGGGCAGGTGGGTTGTTCCCTGGGATGGCACAGAGCCTGCTGACCCCACAGGAGGAGCAGGAACCAGCCCTGGCTGGCTGGCAGCTGAGCAGGGTGGGCAACAGGCATTGTCCCCTGCAGTGACAACTGTGCAGACAGAAGGTTTGTGTGGTGGTGTTTAGGATGGCAAAATCAATGGTAGGTTCAATAACTGTGCAAGCAAATGACCAGAACATTCCCTGATCCTTGACATGCTGTAAAGAGCAGGATGTTTATTGGCACAGGAAGAGAGGTGTTCGATAGACAAGTAAAACAAACCCCATCCTCGCTCGGGTTCTTCGCAGCCTCCAAAGCACCGGGGGCTGTGCCGAGGCTCAGTAATATCAAAGAAAATCTGGTGACTGGGGAGAGCCTCCAGCTCCTGTCAGCTGCAGCCTCATTCAGGATATGAGCTGGAATTCCCTGCAGCAGGAAAGGCTTTGTCTCAGCACCGGGCAGCTCCCAGCCCCCTCCTCATCGACACCAGCCGAGCGCCCTTTCCTCCTGTGCTCCTAAAGATGCCATCCTTGCAATCTCTCTGCCAATAATTGTGTTTTCACTGTATTACAGCCCCAGTAATACAATTAAGCCTAAATAATATAGATGAAGTGGAGAGTAATTTGATTTGCCAACTAATGTTTGAGTCAAGTGGGTTTTTTTCCCTGTTTTCATGAATCTGCAGTTAACTAATCCCACAACCATTCCCCTCTCCCTGTCCTTCAATGAAATGTGGACACAGAGGAATGATTGATCAAAGGGGATGGATCCAGACTTCTGGGGGAAAAAAAAGGATGCTTGTGTTGGTTTATGCATGGAAGGGGTGGGATCCTCTTGGGAACTCTATGAGGCAGTGACAGGGATTGTCTTGGATAATCAAAGCCAATGAGGGAAAGTGGGGTCAATGATCCATTCAACAAAAGCATAAGGCAAATGATACACTGAGCAGTTTCCGAACATGGTGATGTGACAAGAGGCTGCTGCCGGGAGCCATCTGGCCAGAGGAGAGAGGGGAGCACCAGCCTGTGAGATGGGCACCTTGGGGACAGGTGTCTTCACACCTGAGGCCTCCAGATGCGGCAGGTCCCCTGCATGGGGCATCAACTGGGATGGAGGCACTGCTGCCTCTAAAGGTATGAAAAATCTTCTTTGGAACATAAAGTGTAGCTGTTCATGTGCGACCTGCTCTTCCAGGAGCTGATTGACTGGAGATGGGTTGGGGAGTAGCTACAGAAGGATATTGCACAGAGTTACTCAGGGTCAGGGCTTTGGAACATTTTGTTGCTCTTTTCCATTTGCAAAGGGCAAAAATATGAGAGGAGAGCTCAAACAACCTGTGTAAACAAGAAATAAGAAAGGAAAAATAAAACTGCAGGGAACAGCTTCCTCCCATGTGCTTTTCTCTGCCCTTTTTAGGCAAATCTGCTGCTCGCCCTCAGCACCTCCCAGCTCCCCTTAAGTCCCAGTGTCTCAGCAAGCCAGGAACCAGTTCATGCTCAGGCTGCACCTGGGGATGATCCAATTTCCAGGGATATGAGGGATCTCTTCACAAAAGCAATCTGCAGCAGTGGCCAGGCTGTGCCAGCTCTGGAGGGAGCTATTGTGGGATATTTTGCAAATCCTTGTTATTCCTTGTTTCCTAAAAGATGCTGAGGTTTTGATTTTAAGAAAAAACCCAAATGTATATGGCTTTGGGAGGTTGTCCCAAGTTTAGAGCCCAGCCTGCCCTGACCAATCACTGATATCCCGTTTCTTTGGAAGGAGTGATGTATGTGCACATGAGGGTGGTGATGTCCAGATGAACATCTGCCTGGGATTCCAAGTGGAGCGGAGGGCCCTTCTGTCACTTAGACTCAGCTTAAAAATGATGTGTGTTCCCCCTTCATCCAACCATAGCTGTGAAATGTCCCACAGCAGCATGGGGACGGAATGAAATCCAAGCTGAAGAGGAGGGATGGGGAGTTCTACAGCAGGATGCTCTCTCCTGCCTGAGGTGGAGAGTCCATGCACAGCTCTCCAGAGAGTCCTGGCCATTGCAACAACACAAAGGGTGTCCAACACAGGGCTCAGATGATGGATGGTGAAGAGAATGAGGAGGAAAGGCTGAAATGAACAGTGGTGAAATGAACAGTTTCATCTACTCAGGACATGGTGCCAAGGCACAGAGCTCCTGGTTTGCACTTGGCATCAGTGCTGGTGCTGGAACCTGAGCTCCTGCTGAGCAGTCCCAGCCCTGGCTGTGACTTGGGGGGGCTCTGCCAGGGGTGCCCAGGGGCTCTGGGGTGTTGGCTGACAAAGTGCCCATGTGAGCACAGGCTGGCCCCGCCGAGCAGCTCCGGCCGCTCCGTGTTCAGCCTGTTCCTGGAAGCGCAGCGAGCGCGGCCTCAGCACACGCACTGGCCGAGATGGCTGTGTTGGGATTGCAGTTCTGCAGAGCCAGGAACTGGCTGCTCTTGTGTACACATGATATCAATTCTCCCTTCTCCCTTCAGGCTGGAGCTGTTCTCTTCTTCCCAGCCCAACTGCTTGTGGTGTTTTGCAGTTGGCTGGTGGCCTGAGGTCTCAGCTGCCCACCCCAAGTCTCACCTGTGGAGCCCTTCCAAGCCAGGCTTGGATGGTTTTTCCAAAGGAGCAGAACCCTGGGGTCCTGCAGCTGGGGCCCATGTACTAACAGCTGTAGGGGACAGCTCTGCCAGCTGGGGACATCGGGAAGCCTCACTGCTGATCTGCATCAGTCCTCAGAGTCAGCAGGGGAGGGCAGGGGGCTGTGGAACAGCACAGTACAGTGGGATTGTGGAGCTCCCAGGGCTTACTGGGGTGGTTAAAGGAGCCAGAATCCCATGTGCATAGACAAGTGTCTGCATGGTTCCCCAGCCCTGGAACCTCTCATCTAGGGTCTCCAGGGAAGGCTGGAGAGGGATCATGGAGCCGCACTCCGAGCAAAGGGACTGGAGGGACCAGCAGGATTTGCCTCCCCATGAAGCACTGTCCTCCTGCCAGGAACAAACCTCTCCCTCCATGGCAGCTGCTGTCCCTTCCATCTTCCTCTTGGCAGCTAAGTTGTTAATAAGCTTCCTTTTGCTCTGAGTCCATCTAAATTACTATTTTAAAACAACTACAGATGTGCTAAATTGGCTCAGCATAATAGGATGAGATGGAGAATAAAGGTTCCCCCAGTGGGCTGTCGCCAGCACAGGTAATTTATTACCTGGGTGGCTAATTATACGCTTCTCAGCTTTCTAGGGTGAAAACATCTTGATATTTCCTAGTTAAGGAGCCCTGACACAAGTGAAATGACCAGACATGTGAATAGGAAACACGGTGATTAAGTACCTGAGAGATGAAGAATGCGAAGGAAAAGGCATTCTGCAGCCAGAAAAAATGAACTGTGTGATTTCCCCCAGCACCTTGGGGGAGCGGGGAAGGGCTGGACCCCTCCAAATGCTGGCCAGCTCAGGCACTTTCTGCAGGAAAATTGCAGCTAACTGAATTCCAAGCTGGGGAAAAAAAAAATACCTCCTGTAAACGAGAGAGGAGAAATAGTTTCATGAGTTCTGCATATGCGCTCATGAGCTTTGGGGGCTGGTGGGAAGGAGAAAGCCCTGGAGTCCTCCCTTCTGCTCAGCACCCACCTGGCTCTGCAGCTCCCCAGCTTTGCTGATGGATGATGGTCCTCCCCTGGCATTCAGGGATGAGAAGCTCAGAGATGAGAAGCTCCCCCATGGCCACCATCCCAGGACACCCCCACCACCAGCAGCTCCTCACCACCCTCAGGAATCAGGCTTTCCCAGGTGTGTTCCAAGCAGTGCAGGTAGGAAACACATACCCATTATCCTCTCCTTTGGTATTTGATGAGAAAATGTGATTTTTGCTTAGTTAATGAGGTTGAGACAAAGTATCTTATAAAATACACCCTCTGTGAATGCGCCAAATGGGTCAATTTTCACAGCACTTAAAACCTATGGCCTGAGGCAAATCCCACCCAGAGGAAGATGCCTGGTGGAACTGCCTGTGTCAGCCCCCGGCCTCCAGCCCCAGCAGCCGGCGGTCCTGGGTGTTCATGGAGGGTTGGCAACAGAAGAGCCACATAAAACTTCGGAGAAGAGTTTTTTTTTTCCCCTGGACAAGCTGGAGCGGTTGGATTGGGCTGGCTGGGCTGGGAGGTCACAGCCTGCTGGATGGCCTGTCCCTCACACCGGCTTTAGAGGCTGCTCGTGGTGTAGCTGGTGGTGACCTGACCATGTCCCGAGGCTGGGGAGGGGACTGAGCTCTGCCTGTATCCCGGATGCAGCTCCAGCAGTGCCCAAGATGTGGATCATGAAAACAGTGTATGCTTTGGGTTGGAAAGGACCTTTCAAGGCCATCTAATCCGCTCCCCAGCCATGGGCAGGGACACCTTCCACCAAACCGGGTTGCTCCAAGCCCTGTCCAACCTGCCCTGGAACACTTTCAGGGAATTCCAGGATGGGATCCCAGCTACTGTCACAAGGTAACACTGAAACTCTGATTGAGCATTTTCCAGAAATCCCCCGTTCTCCCAGAGCTTTGGGGCTGTGATCCCGGCTGTCTCTGGTAAGGCAAGTGTTGGTGATAAGGGAGAAGCATACAAAGAGGTGTCTGCGGTATGAAAGGGGCCTCATTCTCACGGGCGAAGAGGAGAGATGTGTATGCGTGTCTTTGGGCTCTGCAGCATCTCCCAAAGCTCGAGGTTTATGCTTATTTATCCTTCAACTTCTTCCTTAATGATAAATTAATTAGCCTTGTAGTTCCTGTTTGGGAACTCGTAAACACGCAGCTCCCCCCCACCTGGGCCCGTCCCACCCCCCTTCCCTGGAGTCCGAGATATCTGACAAAACCACTCTAGAACAAAGCGTGCCGGCTAATTCACAGAATTATCAGGAAGCTGTAGCAGGGCTGAGATAATCGGCCGTAAATAGCAACCTGATTGCGCTTCCGACGGTGTTTTCGCGGCTCCCCCCGCGGGCGGTGAGGGGCTCCGGGACCCCCGGGGCGGGGAAGCGGCAGCGCTGGGTATGTCCTGATGGGGATGCTCGAGTGTGGGATGGCGCTGCCGGCTCCGTTACCTCGCATTTGGGAGATAAAGGAAAAGCAGCGATGGCTTGGAGGTCCTGGCTGTGATGCCCTGAACGCGATGTCCTCGCTGCCGTGTGCTCCTCTCACCCGGGCACTGCGTTGCCCCTGGAACACCCTGCACTTTAAGCAGCTCCTGCTGGTTGCAAGCCCTGGGAGAGAAAGGTCAGCTCTGCAGCCCTTCACCAAGCGCAGCCTCGAAGGTTTTTGTGGCGGCTCTGCTGCCTCATCCAATCCCCATCGCTTCTCAGCCTCCTCGGGACCATCCTCATCCCCAGCCACAGGGCTGGTCCCTGCCAGCAGCCACAGATCATCCTGCTCAGCAGAGACCTGGTAGTGTACGATGGGAGCTGAGTATCCCTGGAATGCAGCCAGACCCATGGAAAATATGTCCCTGATAAAGGGCAGGATACCTGTGAACAGGATGTGTTCTAAGGGCAGCCAGAGGGATGGTAAAGACATGGGAACAGGGCTATCCCAGTAGCTCACACTGCACTGGAGCTGGGGCTGTGGCATGGAGCAGGGGAAAATTAATCTCTGTGACAGGACCTAATTCATTTTCATTAGAATATTATTTTTCATAACGGGGCAGCAAAGAGCACAGATGGTGTATAAACCCCAGCACAGGCTGATGGGACACATCCCTGCTCCTGGGGGGCCAAGGACGATGGACCCTGGCTCCAGAGCCTGCAGATTTGGTCTACTCCAGCAAAACCAGGCTGCCTTGACCCCAAATCTCTGTTCTGCCTGGTTTCTGGCACAGCTGGTGCTGTGTCAAGGGTTGGCTTTGCAGCCTTAAAGCCAAACTTTCCTGCTGACACACTTTTCATGGTGCAGTTGGTGACCAAGCCAGGAGTTTCCTACCTGGAGGATGGGTGGATTCTGCAGTGATTAGTTTTGGTGGCAGGGCAAGTCTTCTGCTGCAAACGTCAAACCTTCCTCCTCTGCTGCTCAGATGATGGGACTGAAATGGTTTGTCTCATTTCCTCGTGGAGGAAATGTGCTGTTCCAAAGAGGACTTGTAGCTACTTCAGCAGTGACTCATTACTTTGTGTATAAGCTAAACAGTGAAGCATAATCATAAATAAATAAAACTGGCTTCATAAACTGGAAATTAAATACATCCCGTCCTTGTTCACAGTGCTCCATGATTCATGCTCCTGCTTCCTACTTGAGTTTTTATTTTAACCCAGGTTTTGCAGCCTTGTAGGGCTCTTTGTGCCTTTTATCCGCCCTGCAGCTTTGATTTGCCCTGTGATATTGCTCGAGGAACATTGTTTGCCCATATGTTTGATATGAATAACAAATTCTGCCCCTCATGTTCTTTCTCCTTGTGCTGTGTCCTTGTGGGGCTGGAGGTGGTGACAGGCATGAAGGGGCTGGGCTGGAGGCTGTGGGACATTCTCAGTTCACCAGGTCACCTCCTTCCTCACCGTGGAAGGCTGAGAAAACGCTGCCCAGAGCAGGAGCTGGAGCTGGAATCGGTGCTCACACACGACTGACATCATCTTTGCTGGAAATGCTGGTCCCACCTATTTCTTTCTCCCCACCTTCATAAAACCTTATTCAAGATCAGATCTCATCAAATTTTTTTTTTTTTTTCTTACCAGATCAGTTCCTCAGTCTGACTGCCAAGGAACACTGGGACAAGCAGCTGAGACCACATTGCCACCACAGTGGATCTGTCACCTGAAGAAGGTAAGGAACTGTTTGAACTCTGCTTTCTGTGCCCAGCTGTCCTGGGCTCCCTCCTGTCCCAGGATCCCTCCTGCGCTGCATCACCTGTAGAAGCACAAATTACTTACATGTACAGAGAGGTGAGAAGGTGCCTTGTACTCCCGTCTTCCCAGTCCTTTTCCTTGACTGGATTAGACCAAAAATGACATGCCCACCCTGCCTGACCCCTCCTGAATTTGGCATTTCAAGTCAAACCTGGCTGAGGCTCAGAGACGACCGCCTGAAGTGCAGCATGTTTTGCCCTCACAGCTGTGCCCCATCTGAGCTGTGCAGCAGCAGTGACATCACAGGGGAGGCCCAGCCTGGCTCCCAGAGAAGCAATTGGGATGCTTTGGCTCCTAATCCTCCCCCCATCCCCGGCTCCTGGGTGTCTGGACTGGCAGTGAGGCCCTTGGCTACCGGCGGCTCCGGAGGGCTTTGGCTCCAGAGGGCTCTGGGGGCTTGCTGGGTGAGGAGGTCAGCACAGGCATCTGGGGTCGCCTTAGGGTTACTCTGCTCCTCATTTAGGCAAGGAAAAATAAGTCTGGCTCTCCCCACCCCTGGGGTGCGAGAAGGCAGGGATAGGGAGGAGTGGGTTGAGTGATCTGTGAACCTTTGGTGTCATTTTCCAAGTAGGACATCCCACTCTGCCACAGGATGGACAGCTTTGGGCTGATGCTGTGAGTCTTAAGAAGAGCAAAGCTGCTTTCCCATAGCCAGTGGTGCCAGGAGCCTCAGTGCATCCCAGGGCATGAGCTGGCGGGGCAGAAAGGGCCCCGACAGTGAATACAACCCCTCAACACTGCCCACCTACCCTTGTTCTCATCCATACTTGATCACAGATGCCCCGTTTAGCACTAGCAAAGGGAGGCAGAAGGTGCCATAGTCTGGGAGCCCCTTAAATCCAGGTATTTGCTCGTACCTGTGCTATTTCCCATGCCATACCCTAAACCAACAAGCACTGGGTTAATCTATTCCTTAAAGCTGAGCCTGCCGAGACCAGATCCTCCCTGCAATTTCCACTCTGTCAAGAAACCTCAGAGAGCCTGATGCTGATGGCCCAAGTCTCCTGCTTCAGTTAAATCCCTGCAGTTGCCTGTTTTGGCAGAGCTCGACTGCTGGGCCTGCTCCCTGCAAAGCCAGGCTGGAACACGTCAAACAGGAACGTTAACTATTTTTCCAGCTGTCTGGAGCTCTCGAACCGTAAAACACACACTAGTGTTACACCTCCCCACCTTGCCAAGGAGATGCCAGCGATGCTGTGATTGGTGGTTTTTTCTTTTTGTTTAAAAGACAGTTTTCAGAACTTGGAAGAAATCCCTGACAGGGATGGTGCTTCTGCAGGAGCTGGTGTCTGTGGCTGCTGGTGTTCCCCGAGCTGGGTGTCCTAAACAAAGGTAGGACAGGGCAAGGGAGATCTTTCCCACCAGCAGCTCCAACTGGTGCCTCTGTGGGGCCACGAGTCATAGAATCACAGACTGATTTGGGTTGGGAGGGACCTTAAAATTCACCTCATTCTACCACCCTGCCATGGGCAGGGTCGCCATGGGCAGGGTCACCTTCCACTAGACCAGGTTGTTCTAAGCCCCATCCAACTTACAGGGATGGGGCAGCCAGACCTTCTCTGGGCAGTCTGTGCCAGGGACACACCACCCTCACAGTGTTCAGTGAGCCCTCAGATGTGGAGGTGGAACATCCCCAAACCCTGGACTTGGAGCGCTGCAGGTGTCCAAGGATCCCAGTCAATGCCAGTTGGGAGGTGAACCCCAATTTTGGGTGGGATGGCGCATTATCTGGGCCAGCCTGAAACTAATTTGTGTCTATCTTTGAACCCAATTTCTCTCTGAGATTGTTTGTAATAGACCCGATCCTAAAGGGAAAAGCAGACAAAGCAGACTAAACATGCAATATTAAATAGCAAGTGCTAATATGACAGCCATTAAACACGAGCGCTCTCCTGCCCCCGGAGCAGCTGGAAGTGGGGCTGCGCTCCCGCCCCTGCATCCCGGCGCTACCGGCAGCCACTCGGGCTGCACGTGTATAGATCAGGTTGCTGGAATGAAGAAGAAATTCAGTTTCCTGCTGCCAATCTTTCTGGCATTCCATCTTCTGCCTCTGCTTTTAGTTGAGGTATGTGAAGACAAGGTCCTTTTCCCTCTGAAAGCTGTGGGAAGGGGAAGCTCACTGGCTCTGTGACGGTGCTTGGCAGAGGCTGGCAGGGAGACTTCTCCCCCATCCTGCTGGAAAATTAAAGAAATCTTATTTTGTTTTGGGATGAATCCAAGAAGCTTTGAAGTCCTGGGAAGGATCTGCTGGCCAGGCAAAGCCTTCTCTCCTCTCTCTCTCTCTTCCGTAATTTCAAAGCCTCAGCATTGGGATAAATCCAAGAGAGGGTTCCCGGATGGCCACAGTGAAGGGGAGCAGATGCAGAGCACTGTGGCTTGGACAAACAGAGGTTTGTCCAGCTGTGCTGGGGACAGCAGGAGCAGGGAGGTGGTAGTGGGAGAAATCACCCAGAGCAGCGTGAAAGCAAACCCTCGGCTGGATCCCTGTTTGCTTCAGACCTGTGCTGTCCTTCTCACTCTCCCTCACACTTCTCTCCGGGTGAAACTTCAGCAACAACTGGGCAAACATTAATTCCCAGGGATCCCCTAGGTTTCTCGTGCTGGGAACAGCGAAGGAATGAGAGACATCCCGACTGTACCTCTGAGCAGGATGCCCCTCACGCTGTCAGCAGCATTTGGGGCCGTGGCACGGCTGGCCCCGGGTCCTTCTCCTTATCTGCCGAGCTCCTCCTCTTTCCTTCAGCTTCTTCGTTATCGCGTTCAGAGCAAACCTTCCACTTAACTTAACGCTGACATATGTACCATCCGCATTTCAGTGATGCCTTACAAACGAGCCGGGGGCGATGGGGAGATTATCTGCCTGCCAGCCCCTTCCCCCATCGCCGGCTCCCACCTCTGCACCGCGCCGGCTGAAATTGGGGTCCGTGCTGGGAAGGGAGCTGGGGCCCCCTCCTGGTGCTCCCCAACCCGCGCTCTCACCTCCTCGCTGAGATTTTGGGAAACATCCTTTCTCTTTACCTTTCTTTCATCTCTCTGTAGCTGAAGAAATTTTTTGAGGGTGTTTCAGTGGGGCTTCATGGGGTAATCAGCATCCAAGCTCTGTGCCCTGAGAGCTGTGGAGACCGGGGTGGCTTCCCATTGTTCTGCATCCCAACAGACAGAGCAGCCTGTCTCTACAAAGCGGCTCTTGCTGGCACAAGGAGCAGCCAGCCCTGAGGGCAGGGGTGTCCTGTGCTGTGGCTGAAGAGCAGAGCACCCCCCCCGAGAGCCCCCACAGCCCACTGCAGCCCCGCTCCAGGATCCCTCTGCCTTTGCCAGGATTTGCAGCTTAGGAACAAAGTGATGGGAAGGCAGATGGATGATGTATTTGTCAGAGTGCTTTCATGAGAAAACCTTCAAACACGGGGTTTCTGGTTCTGCTTCCGCCGTCCCAGCAGTGCAGCCTTCTGGACAGAGGTTTAAAATCCTACTGGAGACATTCCCATCGTCCAGCAATTCCCCCTGACACATGTTGTTACGTCTTTCTTTGTTCTGAGCTTTTACATTTCCTGTAGCCTCTTGAGTGCCTGAGCACCAGCCACTTAGTACTTGCCATGGGAGCCTTGTTTCTGTGTCACTTAGCACTGGAAGTGCTCTGTGAGGCTGTGAAAAATGAGGAATGTTCTGTGATGTTCCAGTGCAGAGGGGCCCTGCACTGATCACAGAGTTATTAGGGCTGGAAGGAACCTCCACCAGTTCACCTGCTCCACTTTATCCTCCACATCAGGCCGGTAAACCATCCTTGTCAGATGTGTGCTTAGCCTTATCCTTGGATATCTCTGGGGAAAGCAATTCAACAGCGTTCCACTGGCTGAACTCTAGTTAGAGTTATAAAGGTTCCCCTAATGTTTAACTTTAATTTTCTCTACTGCAACATAACACCATTATGAGTGGTTTGAGCTCCTCGATGGCTCCTTCCCCCTAAGCCCCCATTTAGAAGAGCGGGGGAAGGATTGGGATGAACTGACTCACCACTCAGCTGCGACAGTTCCAGCCAATTCCCTTTAATACGAGGTAAGGTAGGCAGAGTTTATGGGATCAGAGCAGGTTTTAAATGGGCTTAGGCAATGCTTGAATGTCCTCTTGTGAAATTAACTGGGCTGTGGAGCTGCTGCCTCTTCCTGCTGGAGGAGGGAAGGGGCAGTCAGGGGCTGCCCGAAGCAGAGGTGGGGGGCAGGTGGGGCTGCACCCCTGGGGAAACTCAGGAACTCACCAGGGTCAGACAAGCTGTTGAGAGTGTCTGGGCAAGGAGCACCAGCACAGACCAGAGAGAGGAGACTGGAATGTAACAGGGAAACGGTGCATGGAAATTCCAAACTCTCCCCAGATGAAAAACAGAGGGGAGAGAGCGTTTTGGCAAATGAATTTGTACAAAATAGTTCTTTATTATCTTCCTCGTTTTTTCCTCTGGTTGCATGCTGCATCTTCTGCTGAATCCAGCATGTGTCAGCCTGGAAGGAGCCATGACGGGCAGGACCACCAGGACCTGCTCCTCTTCCTGCACTGTTGGGAGACTTGTGGTCCCTGTGTCCTGCTGGAAGGGAAAGTCTCACCCCTTGGAGACCAAAGGCACTGCTCATGGGTGTCCCCTGTCACTCCTGTCCTCTTGTCTTCCCAGATACCTTTAATCCCTCCTGCTCCTACTGTGCTGATAATTCTCCAACCCCTTTTGCTCTCACTTCGTGGTCTCCCTCCAGCTCCTTCAGTAGTTGCAGGTGGGTGACCTCCCCCTGTCCCAGTTACCTCCACAGCCCTGGGTGTCACCCCCTTGTTTGATGGGTGACACAGGACTCACCAGGAGACTGGGATTGTTCCAAGCCCCAAAACATTTGCCTCCATTCACTTCTGTGTGTCTCCACAGCTGGCTGAGATGGATCCCAGCTGGCAGGTCGGGGTGGAAGGTGCCTCTCTTCACTTTTGGTGCAAACCAAGAGTAAATGGCCATGGGAGGCATCACCAGGAGTGGCAGGAGTCGGTGGATAGGATCTCCAGGCAGGGCTGTCCATGGGAGATGCTCCCCAAGCACAGGAGAAGCCAACACTTGGGTGAACATTGTCCCCTCAGCTACACCAGGGCTTTCTTCACCCACAAATTGTTTGCAGAGTGTGGTTTTAATTAAACTAATTATTCAGCAATATTTTTTCCCTACTGAGTAATTGTAACAAGCCACTTCTATCCATGGGGGTGCATTTGTGGACAATTTACCCCAAGAATTTGGCAGCTTCCCTGGGTGAGTAAGACCCATTCCATGTTTCCCGTCACCTGTGGGTGACAGCAACTTGTGGAGCGAGGTTGGGAGTTTGTGTGTTTGTGCTCATCGATGTGTAGTGTGTTTCCTATGGATCTTAATATTTACTTAAATCTGCTGTTTCTTTCAAAGTTCCTGGCAGGGAACACAATTCCCTGAATTTTCATGGCTAATGAAGGCAAACCAGGACACTGGGCAGGGGCTGAGCTGACGGTTTGAGGACTTGAGTAAATGCAGTGTTTGGTATTTATCTAATTTAATTTACAATGTGATACACTTTATGTACTTTTTTTGGCCCCCCATCCTTGTAAATCTTGTGGTTCTATCGGGATTCAAGTTCCAAACTTTGACTGTTTTGCTTTAGAAAGAATTTTTTTATAAAAAATGCGGTCAGACTGTTTTTTATTTCAAAGGAAGAGTTGGTTTCCTCCCTGTTTTTGCTGATAAAATTGCAAATGGGTGAAGGAAACTTGCTCTGACTTTCACTGCAAACATTCCCCTTTGGGTGGAGGTTAAACATGGGGAATTTCAGGCTAAAATGCAAATGCTTTGGACATTTATGAGAGTGGGAAAACAGGGGCCAATTACGAGCACAGGTTTGTAGTTTATAGAGGTGCTACTGCAGCCAGGATTGTCCTGGGATGCTCTGGGGGCTGCAACAGCCTCTGTCACCCTCCTCCTGAGATCTGGGATGGTGGGAGATGGTGGGAACCATCTCTTGGGGGTGGAGTGGGATTTCCACCCCGGGATCTGATTGCATGGGATATTTGCTATTTGCTGGGTGCAAAGCCCAGGAGAGCAGCTGACTGTGGAGCTGTGGGACACTGGGAGCCCCTCCAGTCCATGGAGGGGAGTAGGGTGGGTCTTTGGGTAGGTGCACAGCAGAACACTGGCCACTCAGTCAGCAGTAGGGAATTTAGAAGGAAATTCTTCCCTGGGAGGGTGGGCAGGCCCTGGCACAGGGTGCCCAGAGAAGCTGTGGCTGCCCCATCCCTGGGAGCATTCAAGGCCATGTTGGCTGGGGCTTGGAGCAACCTGGGCTGGTGGGAGGTGTCCCTGCCCATGGCAGGAGGTAGAACAAAATGAGCTTTAAGGTCCCTTCCAACCCAAAGCAGGTCTGGTGGAAGGTGTGAGGTGGTTTGCAAAGCCTTGATGGAGCCCTGGGATGCTGCTGGTGGGTTTAAGAAGGAGCAGGAGGGGATTGTAGTGAGAGCTCCTCCAGGAAATCCCTGCAGTGTCTGACAGCAGATTTGCACTGTGAAAAATTTACATCTCCCGCTAAGAAGTCAATTTTCATAAGAGGTAATCAAATGTGACCCGGATAACAGAGTGAGATTTTTACAGGATGTTTTTTTCCTTTTCAAAAATATTTGCTCCTCTCTCTTCATTTCCACTCGTCATCTTTGGTGCTTCCCAAAGGCTGCATTTTGACAAGGATCCTCAAACCACTTGTAAACGCTTCCAAGTGAGGCCAAGGTGGAAACGACAGTGTCTACCTCCAGTTATAACAGCCTCAGGATGAAGTAGGTTGATCCCATCTGCCTGATGCTGGAGGGGCTGCTCTCATTTACTGCCATGCCAGAGATTATCAGGGAGGGGAAAGTGGGATGAAGGGATGTCACAGGGCAGAAATTCTTCTGGAATTCACCTGGTATGTTGGAAAAGCGTGGGAGTGGGGAGTATCGGCAGGTAGTGCCAGCAGAGCTGCAAGGGCAATTCTCTTCTTCCACCCACGGGCTCTCTTAAGCCCTCACCTGTCAATCAGCCCCTTATTTACATGAATCCTAAATCCACTTGCAGCTTCTTTAAATAAAATGGGAACACGCACCTTCCCGTAGTGAAACATATTATAGCAGTTTGTCACAGCACCATCCAGGAGGTATTAATTCCCAAATCATTTTATGACATGTTTTATCATAAGTTATTAAAGCAGGGAGCTGCATTGGGCAATCATTTGATAAACTGAGCCATAATTTAACACGCTCCTCCGTCATATTAGTGAGGAACAAGATTTATTTTCTCAGTGCAACTTTAATTATGGATAACACACGCAGGGGATTGAGGCAGCAGAATCCTTGAGGTTAATGATGTCTCCTGTGGAGCACCTTGGGGCAAGGCACAGGATCTTCCCAGAGCTGCTGACTCACCTGTGGTTGGGGTGTCTGGCTCCAGGTTTGCAACGTGACCTTGAGATCTGGGCCTCAAAACGGTTGTTGTGGTGTTGTAGTTGGATGTAGAGCATTGGGAATATCTTGCCAAGCCCTGGCTGGCTGCCTGGAGATGGTGCCCTGGGGGAAGCTGAATCCTAGTCCCTCCCCATTGCTGCAGTGGGACTTTCCCAATAGGCAGGAGTGAGCCCCAAATCCATGCTCAGCTGAGTAACTCAGAGTGGCCTGGTATTTGGTTCCCTGAAATCTGGTCACTTTGTGGCCCATCAGAGTGAAGACTGGGAAAACCTGCTTGCTCCAGCCCTGTGTCCCCTAAGGCTGGAATCCTTCCCTCAGCCTCTGTTCTTCCCAGTTGCTTTCAGCACTTCCAGTGCAGCTGTGAGTTCCCCATGATCGCTGGGAACCAAAGGATCCACCACTGCTGGCTCCGTACTCTGCCTGTCAGCTCGGGTGCCTCTCAGAGGACTTGGATTCACAGGGTTTGGATTCACAGGGAGTGTGGCTTTTGGCTCCTGCAGCCTGAATCCCTGAGGTGGAGCCAGCAGCGATCCCAGCCCATCGGGGTGCTGGAACAGAACATCAGGGAGGTAGAGAAACCCCAGGAAATGACCCAGGGGCTGCCAAAAAAGTTGGATATCTCTTCCCATCAGGGGAGTTAATGACCCTCCTGGCAAATATCACTGGGAGCTTGTCAGGAATCCTCACGTTTCCCCTGGTCACTGCCGTGTTCTTGCTCTTTTCCATGTATTTATTGTTGGCTCTGGAAATTGTCTTTTAATTTCTGCACCTTTGTTCTCTGTCTGGGGGGTCTGAGGGCTGATCTGAGGGCTGCCCATGACTCCTCACCCTCACGCTGTGAGGCAGGGATGTGCCCATGCAGCTCTGGGGATGGGGATGCAGGGTCCAGGCCCTCGGACCATCTGAGGACCCTGTTTTTGCTGCCACCTCACCAGAGAAAGATCCATGTGCGTTTGGCAGCCCTGGTGCACAGGGATGCAGGAAAGCTGTCCCTGTGGATGATCTGGGGTCCAGGAGTGTTGGAGCAGCAGCACGGTGAGGGGTTGGGATGCAGCACAAGACTCACTGCAAACTGCAGAGAGAAACCAGCTGAATGTATCCACTGGTCCCTGTCTGCCACTGCCAGTCCAAGCTCCCTCCTTCATAATTATAGATAGGGGAAAAACAATAATCCCTTGTTAAACTCTAAATTATGCAGCAGTTTGGGGCAGGGAAGGAGTGCAGAGGGAGAATATGCTTAAACACATTGGGCTGATGTAATTTCTTTTAGTCAGGAGGAAGAGAAACACAATCCAGTTCTCTTCCCCTCAGCAGAACAAAGGGGAAAGTCTCCAAGGGGAGATTAGAAATAGGGAAACAACAACACAAAAGCCAAAGAACTACAAAATGAGAGACCAGAGAAAGAAAAAATAGAAGAAAAAAAAAGAAAAAAGGACAGACAAAGCCATCCCCCCTGAGGTGTCCCCTCCGGTGTCAAACAGCTTCTCTCTTCCCCCACTTCCCCCAGCCCCAGCCAGGCTCATGGAGCCATAAAACAAGAGTTTGTGGCGTGTTCAATCGATTATTCCCCCTAACACACTGTTTTTGGAGACAGGTAATTTATTTCAGACCCTATATGTCTACATACAAAAAAAAAAAAAAAATTCTCTTTCCCTTTTCCTTTCTTCACTTGCTGGTTGCAGCCCTTTCTCTGCCCCTTTGCTCCCACCTCCCCCTCTTTCCCCCTCTCTGTCCCCCCGACACGAGCGTTTCCCAGTGAAAGGTGCGGCCATTCCCACAGTGAAACCCAAGGCAGGTAATGACTTTCTCACCCCATCCATACTGCTCCAGGAGCTCCTGCCTCTCCAGCTGCATCCCTTTATTTCAGAGAGGCTGGGGGGGAGGGGGACATGCCAGCCCCCTCTGAATCCCTTTCCTCCAAGGCAACTCCATAAAAAAATAAAGGAGAAAGATATAAAGGGAGCAAGTGTTTGAAGAGATAGAGTTTCTGTGAGAGGGGTTGGGAAATGGGGGCTGTTTGATGTCTGGGAAGGAGCAGGTTCCCGAGCTCCCACTGTGTTCTCCACGTGGGATCTTCAGGATGGTTTGTTTGCTGCTGCCAGCTCTGGGAAAAACATCAGGGAATCATCATGGAATGGTTTGGGTGGGAAAAGACCTTAAAGCCCATCCAATCCCACCCCCTGCCGTGGGCAGGGACACCTTCCACTGTCCCAGTTTGCTCTAGGGTCCATCCAACCTGGCCTTGGACACTCCCAGGGATGGGGCAGCCACAGCTTCTCTGGGCACCCTGTGCCAGGGCCTGCCCACCCTCACAGGGAAGAATTTCTTCCCAATATCCCATCTAAATCTCTCCTTTAGTTTAAAACCATTCCCCCTTGTCCTGTGACTAACTGCTCATGTAAAAGGTTGCTCTTCAAGGAGCTCCAAGGAGAAAGGAGCTGCTGGATTGTGTTCCCACCTGAGTTTGGCCCCCTCCCTGGGAAGCCCTGGCTGCAAACCCCAAATGGAGGTCCTGAGTCATGGTGCTGAGCAAAACTCAGTCCAGATCCAGGGTTTGTTCTGGTTGTTCTCCCCTGCCCTTGGGACAGCAACACCTTGGAGCTGAGGTGCAGAAAGAGGAGAACAAGGTTTATGGCTCGGCAGCTGAAAGGAAACAGCCACCAGTGAGGTTTGTCAGGATCTGCTCCCACTCCAGCCACGCAGGAGGAGTGGAGCTCTGGCAGAGCAGTGCAACCCATGCCAGGGCTCTTTTCATCCCCCACCAAGCCCTTGAGCTGCAGGGTAATGTCCGAGGGCTGACCCCATGCCCAAGGACTGGGATCAGAAGCCTGTCCAGGGAGTGGTGGTGGTGATGGGACACACTGGTCCTTGTTCCCAGGCCTCCTTAGCTATGGGCTGAATGATCTCTGCAGACTCTGGAGGTGTGAGAGCGGATGAGCAGCTCTGAAGGGCTGTGGAACATGATTTATAGGATTACACCTGTGCTCACCTTACTCCAGAAGGATTTTCATCCTAATGCGCTCTGGCTTCCCAGGAAAAGAGGAGATTAGCCATCACTGACAGCTTTGCTGCTAAAGCCTCCTGCACTGGAGGACTCTTCCATTGAAACAGCAGGTGCATGTGCTGCCAGCCCACGGCTCCCGGGCTGGGAACTCAAACACGAGCATATTTCTATCCGGGGAATTCAGTGGCAGCAGGAATATTTTGATTATGGAGCCTTAAATATGTTTTCTGATGTTTCAGAGCAAGGTCAAAGCCCATCTGTGTTCCCTCCCTGCACCACCCTCCGGTCCTCCTCCCAAGGACTCCACCGGGATCAAAGCCTGCCCAAACCTTTTCCATTTGTCCACTCCACTCTGGTGGCCCCTTGGCCAGATGACTGCTCCCAGCCCTTGCTCACTATCACAGACCTCCCACTTCCTAAAGAAACTCAAAAAAGCTGGACCAAAGCAGTAGTTAGAAAGCAGCTCCCTCAACACATCTTCCTGTGGGAGGGACTCTCACGGTCCTGGGAAATTGGGATAAATCCCAATGAGTGGCACAGGGCTTGACATCTCGGTGACCATCATCTGGTAGGGCTGTGCCACACCGTGGCACCACAGGTGATCTGGGTGTTTGTAGTGGTGGAGTTGTTTTGGTCATGGAAGGTTTTTTGGTAGAGCTTGTGCACATCCCCTTTGGGACACATTCCCCCCCCCAGAGCCATCCAACGACACCGAACTCCATCCCATCTCCACATTCTTCCAGCCAAGCTATCCCCAGCCACCAGGCAGGGACTTTGATCCATGCCAGCCATGGAGTCCTGCAGGATTTTATCAGGAGCTTAAGGACCCTTTGGGCTGCAGGCGAGTGACCAGCTCCATGCAGTGCTATTCCTGTGTTAAGCTGCTGAAGTTTTGGGAAATATATGACTGTGAATCAGGCACTTGTAAGACAAACCCCCTCGCTGGGAATTTGGAGGAGAACAACAGAATGATTAAGCGACTGAAGGGATTGACTTATGAAGAGAGATTAAAAGAGCTAAATCTGCCTGGCTGGGCTCACCAACATCCATGGCAGGATGGGATAACCATCTCCACATCCATGGAGGGCATAAATCACAGCTCGGGGGATTTGTAGGGGCAGCCCTGCAAGATTAACTGGGAGGAACAGACAGAAGTAGAGCACAGGGGGAAAAAGTCATGTAGAGAAGATCTGGTGAGGACTCCAGGGCTGGAGAAGAAGGTCCCACTCCCACCAAACCTGGAGGCCAGGTGAGCACATGACACTGAGTGAGGACAGGTGAGGGGCAGCCCCATGAGCTGCACAGGACCATGATTAGGAGTGTTACATCCCTGGCTGTTGAGTCCCAGTTTAGCTGGGAGTGGATGAGCCCATTGCAGAGGTGACGACAGCGATCCCTTTACCCAGAGCCAGGGCTGGGAGGAGCTCTGGGAAAAGCTGGCATGGTTCTGTGAGGCTCACTGGCCACTTGGCTTTGAAGGGTCTCACATCTCTGCTGCTCCAGAGCCATCTCTGAGCTGCTGCTGAGTTTCCTGATGGACCCTTCAAGACTCTGTGTGCTCCTGAAAATACTGCATCAGCTCTGCCCGAGGCGAATTCCCACACAGTTAAACGAGGATGCTGAGGAAGGAGCTGGCACCCTCTGAAGCAGCCCCTAAGGAAAAAGGGAACATTGCTGACAGTTCTGAGGCTGCCTGGCTCCCACACACCGCTACTTCTGATTAGCTTTTAAACATATTTAATCTGCACAATTTTACAGAGGGGATTCAGTTTTATTCCTGCAGAAATCCCTCCTGCCTGGTGCTGCACCATCCCGGACACTGAGGAGGCCTGTCCCTGTCCTCCCCACACTCCTGCACCATGGGCATCTGGCAGGTTCATGTGTGGCAACCACCAGAGGAGAAGATGTGGGTCTGGCTCTGCCCACAATGATGTGTGGGTCACAATCTGTTCCAGCCCAGGTTTCTGTGGGTGGAAGGAGTGGGAACTCCCTTCCATCGGCAGCAGAACCTGCATCAGTGTCGAGCTCAGGGAATAAATCTGGCTGCATAACTCACTCTAGACTTCCCTACTCCCAGGAGTTCTTAATTCCTAATGTGTAGCAGTGTAGCATTGACTGGAATGAGGAGAGGTTTGGGGGTTTCCTGTGACCACATTACCAGGGGGGTTCTATTTTCTGATGGGATGAGTTAAGCCCCGGTGTGCACCCTCCAACTCCAACAAGAACTGAAGTGGACTGGGCTGCTTCTGCTTTTTTTTCTCTAACATCGTGCATTTTTTTCTCTAAAATCTGCATATAGCAAAAGCATTAATGAGGCAAAGGGAAGCTGCCTAGTGGTACTCAGGGAAATGGATTTCCTATTCTCTGTATGGAGTGTGGAGCTGGTTCCCAGCCCCAGCTGCAGCATCTTTCCCTCAGTGACCTGTGTGATGGCTCTGCCTGGCTGTGTGATCCCCTCTTGCCAGCCCGCATGGTCCAGCATTCCCAACTCTTGACCAGCAGCCCGGACCCTCTGCTGACAGTGGATCAGGATACTCCACCCTGCTCTGCTCAGCTCAGCTCAGCTCAGCTCTTTAAATGGTAATTTCCCGTGAGGAGCTCCCAGCTCTCTCATTTCTCTTCCCACCAGCCCAGCCTTTGGCTTACACTTGCAAATGACAAATTATGTTTTTGCCTCTAATTTCAGCTTCCCTGGCATCCTCCATCGGCGCAGCCTCGGCAGAAAGCAGCAGGTTCTGTGCAGCCAGCGGGAGGTCGGTGTCTCCTCTTCCCAGCTCCCTCCCCCCACCTTAATTGCAGCCCAACACGGGCTTTCGAGGTGTATTAAACATACAAATTATTCTGCAAAGCCTCATGAAGTGCTGGTTACCGAGGCCTCTAATGGGAGATGACAGAGCAACCAGAGAAGCTGTTAATGGCACAGCTTTGTCTGAAGCGGCCCTGGCAGCGTGATCGCTGGGCAGGGCTAGTGCCCAGGCAGGGCTGGCACTGCTCAGGCACCCTGTCCCCCCACCATGGTCGCTGCTGGATTGGGGCATCACGAGCCACCCTGTCCCCACACATGGCCGCTGCTGGACTGGGGCATCATGCTGGGACCTGCAGAGAACCAGAGGCTCTTGGCAAAGGCTCCCCCAGCTGCACCTGCTGGAACGATGCTGATGGATTGGAGGGAGTTCAGAGGAGAAGCAGGAACGTAATCAAGGAGCTGGAGGGCAGGATTTATACTGCGAGTTTAAAGGGGCTGCGTGATGGCAACAATAACAAGCGCTCGCAGCATGCAGGGATTTCATCTCTGGGCTCAGACGAAGCACATGAACGGCTGAATCCCTCCTCTTGTGGGGATATCCACCTTCTCCCACAGCGGGAGTGATGGAGAGCCATCTGCAGCCTCCTCTGAGCCCAAACACTGGGGAGGGAGGGAGGAAGGGAAGGAGGGAATGAGGGAAGGAGGGAGGTGCTCAGGTCAGCCCACAGGCTCTAATGAGTGATAGAAAAGCACTGGGACGAGAAAATGTAGCCTGAGTATTAAGGGAGTTTTGCCAGCAGGACAGCACAGGGATCAGGGACTGCTGCCATCCCAGAGCAGGAGGGACAACCTGGGGTGTCCTAACACATTTGATTGCTCCGCTCTCCCCTCTGCTCCCAACCTATTCTCCAGGGAGGAAGATGAAGCCCAATGGACTAAATATAGCCCAGCCTAACACAGGTGAAGGTGCTGGGAGCGGTAGAACTTCATAGGGAAAATCTGCTCTCTGTGGCCCAGCAACAGGCAGACGCTCTCCTGATGACCGTGGAAGTGGACATGGAAACTTTTGACCAACAATAATCCAACAAAGCAGATGAAATGGGAAAAAAAAAAAAAAAAGCCTTATTTTACAAGCTCTCTCATCTCCAGCTGTGCCGAGGACTGTAGGGGAAAGATAAATGTGGATCCAGGCAGAGGGACCAGGGCACGGCTCAGGGCTGCAGGAAGATTTAGAGCCTTGAAGTCCAAAGGCAGGGCTGGATCATCACACGAGGAAAGAAAAATCCCTGGGAGTGGATATCACGTTAAACAATGTGTTGTAATAAGTGTTTTATGCTTTAGAGGAGGAGAGAGAACAGTGAAATCCCCTGTAAGAGCTAATTACCGCAAATTCCTTTTCAATAAAACAAGACAAAAAAAATCCTCTCTTAACTGAAAAATCCATTTAAGGCTCAGCCGAGGTAACCGCAGTTCACGTCCTGGCACAGCGTTAGAGGAGTCAAAGAGGTTTAATCAGAGCTTGGCACATCCAGCCCTGCTCCCGAGGGAGCTGAGGGGTGTTGGGGTGAAGGTCTGCAGGGGGAAGGTGATCCCTGGGGACCAAAATCCCACGGGAAAGGCTTTACTGTGCTGGTGGGAGAGGCCATGCTGAAAATCAGGGTGAACTCCTTTTGGGGTGTTGGGAAGGGGCAGGGATTGGGGGAACAGCAGGGACTTGAAGGCACCTCCTCTCTGGGGTCCAGGTGTGCTTCTGCTGGGAGCTGGTGGTCCCCATGGCACCTCACCAGCAGTTTCAGGCCACTGGTGAGATGTGACTGGGATCACCAGTGCTGGGAAGGAACGGTGGGATCCCCCCACCCTGCACTGCCACATCCCACAGCACCATGCGACCTCCATCGCCTCTCACGGTCTAACCTAATTAAAAATAAAATAAAGACCTAAATTCAGAGAGGATTTGCCTCTGTCCCTGACACTCTGCATTTCCCTGTGATTTGAAATGGGGCCAGTTTGGTGGATTTCTTGCACATGGGAGCAATATATTGAATTACATGTATGTCCAGTGCTTTGGAGAGATACATTTCTTTTCCACATGTTCCTGCAGCTGTGTGACCCCAGGAAACCCAACAGTGGGGTCTGTCTTCAGAGACAAATAGGGATTGTTTTGTGTCCATGTGGAAATGCTCCCCCCCTGCAGGTCCCCCCAGCCCCTGTGTGTGTGTGAGTGCGTACAGGGGGGATCATTCCCCACACAACACGTTCACATCCCACTGAAGCCAAAAGCACAAACACAGGATATTTCTTCCCCACAACCCCACAGGGTGGAAACACAGCATAGGGGGGGCCCAGGAGGCCCCTGGCCAGGAAAGCTGCCAGTTGCCCAACCTTGTCTGAGCAGGGAAAGGCTGGGGGGCTGCTGGCAGGAGACAAATCCCCAGGTAGCTGGATCTGCCAGGTGTTGCTCTGCATCACCTTGACCAGACCCATATGGACAAGGAGCTGCTGCTCCCCCCTCACCATCATCCTGTCCTGACTTTGCCTGCATAGGGGGCACAAAGGGTTGGGAGCAGGCAAAGCAGGATGCAGAATGCTCTGGGCAGTGGGATGCTCTGGGCAGTGCCCCTCCTGCCTACTCACATACATGGCTGGGAGCACAGGCTGGGCTCAGCATTCATGTCCTGTGAGGACCCACCAGCACATCCCTTGGGGACAGGACCCAGCCCAGCATTGTGTAAATAAACTGGGAGTGACTGTGGTGTGTGTCAGCCACTGGCATGCAACAGGACCTGTCCTTTCCCTGCCTGTTCTGTCCCTCACAACCCGTTGGTGGCCAGAGAGGAGAGGAGGAGGCTTTGCTGATAAGATGTGGGACTTTCAGGAAAATAAAATCAGAGTGGAATATATTTCTTTTGTGTTCCTTTTTGGCTTTGTTTTAAAGAAAACTGTAGGGTCAAAAATAGTGTTTGTAGGGTAGAAACCTATTTGATGTGGAGCATCGTTACCAAAATGTCATTCCCAAACAGCACACCCGGCTGCTGAAACCCAGATCTCTAACATCACCTTTGGGAGCTCATTTCCAGAGCAGTGACTCGAGGCAAAGCCCAGAGAAGCCTGAGGCTGGGCCTGGAGTCTCCCAGGAAATCAAACACAGCTGGACTCCAGTGTCAGCTCCGGGGTGGTGTGAGGGCAAGGAGCACATGTGCCCTCAGGGCCTGTTTCCACATCCCCGGAGGTACCGAGCTCTGCCTAAAGCTCCTTAGCCCTGTGGTGATCCAACAGCATCCACAGCATCCCCAGCACCACCAGTGAGCCTGCGAAAGCTGCTGTAGGACAAGCAGGGTGGGCAAGGAGCTGGGCTGTTCCACAGCCCTGGGATGAGCTGCTGAGCCCCGGGAGCTGCTGGAGGAGGAGACTCCACCCGCACTCTCCCTGGCACAGCGCTCGTGGCATCTATAAATAGGATCTTTAAGCACAGCAATTAATCACAGAGCGCTACTGTCCACAGGGCTGGGGTGGGTAACGGGGTGTGAGTCCGGCACTCACTGCGGGATGTACAAATCCAGCTCCGTGGACAGACATGGCTTTGAGGCTGTGTCATGAGTGTGGGTTGTTGTGGTTCAACAAGTGACCAGGCATTGGCACAGCTGCTGCTGCTGCTGGAAGCCAAAGGCACCGGCACAGCACCGGCAGACGCTGCCGGCACGCGTGACCCGCTCGCTCTGGCACAGGCAGCGGGCTCAGGGTCGGCACAGGATTCTTTGGCATCAGCAGCTGAGGAGCAGGAGGATTAGAAGCAGTGGAAGCCTGTGGAAATGTACCCTCTCCCAACCAGGCCATGTGTATCGCCCACTGAGAGCCCCTAGAAATATTGCAATGGTGTAAAGAGATTTAGATGAAATATTAGGAAGAAATACTTCCCTGTGAGGGTGGGCAAGCCCTGGCACAGGTTGGGCAGAGGAGCTGTGGCTACACCATCCTTGGAAGTGTCCAAGGCCAGGTTGGACGGGGCTTGGAGCCACCTGGGCTGGTGGGAGGTGTCCCTGCCCATGGCAGAGGGTTGAAACTGGGTGGGCTTTAAGGTCCCTTTCAAACCAAACCATCCTGTGACTCTGAGGAGCCCTGACCCCTGAGCTCTCTCTAAGTTACAACCCTTGTTCCAAGCCTGGACCCCACACCAATATTCACTTCTTTTTTCCTTGAACAGGGGAAGAGTTGGTCCCGACCCAAACCAAAATGGGAGTGGTGTCTCGCCTGACACTCAGTCCTTGTGTGCGTGTTTTGGGGAGCTGAGCGAGCCCCTCCTGGCCGTGCCCAGGAGAGCCCAGGGGGCTGTGCTCTCCCTCCCTCCGTCGGGGCTGTGGGAGCTGCGCTGGGCTCGTCCTGGTGGGAAGCCGGTTTTAGCTGATGGTACAGGGAGGGCCATATTGGTTTCAGTCTGTTCTGCAAAACACTTACCAGCATGTGCAATCTGTGATCCCCTGCCTGACGAGAAATGCTAATTGTGTGCGAAGGACCTGCCAAGAGCCCGCAGTATTCCCGGGAACGGGGTTTGTTGGGATTATTACTATTGTTCTGGCAGCTGCAGCGCAGCCGCGGGAGGAGCCGAGCAGGGCAGGGGTGAGGGGCTCTCCCTGCCTGGTGCCTGCCCATGGCAGGGGACGGGACCGGAGACCCACCGGGACTAATCCTGCCTGTGCCGTACGGGAGGGGTGGTCGCAGTATTTCTCCTCGGGCTGAAAGTGTCAGTTTTGCATAAAATATGAAGTGAAAATCCTTCTCCCTTCATTCACTCCCTCCTCTGCCAGCCCCTGCCGGTGCCTGCGTTCCGCTGTCTCCCTGTCCAGCAAGGGGGTACCAGGGAAGCCAGGGCTGCCTGAGAGCTCCAGGGCAACGTACACGGACCCCACTGTGCTGGGAACACCCATCCTGGTGCAGGTGGTGGGTGTAGGACACGAGTTTGCATCTCCCCTGCAGCCACATCCAGAGAGGGGCTGGTTCCTGCTGAGGATGGTGGGGAGGGCACAGAGAGGGTGATGG